>MU004443.1:0-39600 GCA_010405375.1 Lophiostoma macrostomum CBS 122681
GTCTTCAGCTGATCAATGGTCTGCTCATGCTCTTCGTTGGTTGTCTTCAGCTGCTCAATGGCCTTCTCATGTCCTTCATTGGTCGTCTTCTGGTCCTATAGGTAACGTGTTAGTGATAGGCACTAGAGGCGGCCAAATAAAGCCTGTTGGCGATGTCGCGAGCGAGTAGGGTCACGTACCTCATGTTTAGCGGCGAGAGCGTCATAGTCCTCCTTTTGCGTCTCAATGGCCTTCTCATGCCCTTCGTTGGTCGTCTTCAGCTGCTCAATGGCCTTCTCATGCCCTTCATTGGTCGTCTTCTGGTCCTATGGGTAACGTGTTAGTAATCGGCACTAGAGGCGGCCTAATAAAGCCTGTTGGCAACAGCGCGAGCGCTGTAGGATCACGTACCTCGTGTTGGGCGGCGAGAGCTCCATAGTCCTCCTTTTGCTTCTCAATGGCCTTCTCATGCTCTTCCTTCTGATCCTGTGTGCATCGTGTTAGTGACAGGTATCAGAGAATCTGTGCCGCAGGGTCACGTACCTCGTATTTAGTGGAGAGAGCTTCATAGTCCTCCTTTTGCTTCTCAACGGCCTTGTCATGCTCTTTCTTCTGGTCCTATGCGCATTGTGTCAGCAACAGGTATCAAAGGATCTGTGCCGTAGGGTAACGTACCTCGTATTGAGTGACAAGAGCTTCATAGTCCTTCTTCTGCACTTCATTCTCCTGCTTTTGCTCATCATTGGTCTTCTTTTGCTCTTCGTTCTCCTCCTTTTTCTCCTCAAGAGTCATCTCTAGCTTCTGAATGTCCTTCTTGAGCCCTTCATTGATCTCTTTCTGTTTCTATGGGCATCGTGTTAGTAACAGACACAAAAGGCGATGCGCATAGTTCAACAAAGCCTGGTGGCAATGATGCACTCTACGCGAAGAGATCACATACCTTGTCGGAGGCTAGAAGTTGAGCAAGCTGGCTCCTGATCTCAGCTATTTCATTCTTGAGCTCGGCCGACTCCCTCTCTAGCTCGGCGGTGCGTTCAATGTGTGACTTCTCCATTTCGCTGATCTTGGCGTCGAACTCGGCTTCGCACTCGTCGATGACAGTGATGCGCTCGTTGGCTTTCGCTTCGTGGACTTGCTGCACGACAACGCTCACCATATGCTCCTCAAGGTCTTTCTTGTCCTGATGGAGCGCGGCTTCTCGCTCTTCGAAGCCCTTCTCTCGGTCAAGCGTCTCTTGCTGTAAGCTCAAGAACGTGTTGTCTTGGCGCTCGACGAGGTCTCGCGCGTCTTCAAGCTCACTCTCCAAGGCGGCGAGCTTTTTGGTCAGCTTCTCGACTTTCACCTCAGCGGGATCGTTGTCGTTGACGGTGAGCGGATCGGCTGCAGGTGCGGTTTCTTCAGAAGCGGATGGCTCGTCAGAAGCGGGTGGCTCTTCAGAAGCGGCGTGTGTTTCTGCTGCAGGTGTGTCGGGTGGGGTGTGGGGTGCGTCGTGTGTTGTGGTTGCGTCGCCGTGTTCGGGTGATTGTGGAGATTTGGGCGAAGCAGCTCGAGCTGTTGTGACCGGAGGCGGGGTCGTTGGTGACGGCGGGGCGGCCGCGCCAAAAAAATACTGTGCGCGTGTGAGCAAATTACTGAGAGTGAAAGCGACTTGTGTACAAACATTGTACGCCCGCTTCATGCTGGAGGTCCGCTTGGGGAGCTTCGGGCGGCTGGAGCTGGTCGACTTGCGCCCTCGTCGGTCGCCTTGCTCAGATTCTGGGCTGAAGACGGTTACTGGAGTTATGGTCTCCCCGCTCTTTGCTCTTTTATGGCTTGGTTGTCTCGTGAGAAGCTTCCTCCCAAACTTCTGCGACCCGGCGTTGATATCGGCAAGAATCTGCTTCTGCTCCTTGGCCGACGCACTGCCGCAAAGATATTATATTAGTATTAGGAACAAGGCGCTGGACATCAAAAGCTGTAAAAAGAGGTGCGTTGTTGTAGGTGTAGAGGTGAAGTCTGGGGAGGAAGGAAGGAAGCGTGATGGGGCGAGGTTGGTGTAGCGACGGACAGCTGCTGCAAACGAAAGATCGGTTAGAAAATACTCACTCATAGCTTGATCGGCTACGCCCAAATGGTGGCATTGTTTCTAAGCACTGTTCTCAATCTCTCTTCTGGCGAATAGCTTCTTGCCTCTTTCTGGCTTATCGTCTCACTCAAGCGAGGCGCCTTGGGTAGGTATGAAAGCTTTTATGTACACCGCGCTTCGGATGCATGCAAAGAGAAAAAGTTTACAGTACCAATCAACGCGCAGCACGTAGTAGCACGCCAGTCGCGTAAGTGGCAGAATGCAGCCCGTGACGAGACGCAGGTGCGAGGATATGAAGAACTCTAGAAATGACAGCGAATGCAATTGACTGAAAATGCAGGGTGGGATGGGTGCAGCGTTTCGATGCGTGGCCATCGGCGCACAACATATCTTTATGGGATGAGCTCGAGCATGGGTACACACGGCGACTTCAGCGCCTCAGCTTATGCGAACAGGTCTCAAGCGTCCAGACAGCCCTGCAAGACATCTTCGGTGCCTTGGATGTTTCGTCTCAAGCCGCCAGCGCGTCGAATCGTTGGGAGTCAACCCATGCTGGCCACGGGCGTGTCTCTCTGGGATTGCCTGCCTCGAAGCTGTCTGCTTCGCGCCCAACTGTGCTGGCGGCGGCAAGAGATGAAGGGCATGCCGCTATGCCGGACATGCAGCGGGAGGGGACGGGGCCATTGATGCGTTGTCGGGTCGAGCAGCGTCCGCAGAGAGATCTTTGCAGATTTGGCGAGTGGAAAAGCTGTCGCCGGGGTTGGAGAGCGGTCAATATCGAATACACCAACTTTGCTACATTTGTCATCCTACACCTCATCCTCTGAGAGACACTTCCAGCACCAGGTGAACCCTTGATTAATAGTCAATGACTTCAACAACAGCACATCCGACCCTCCACTACGAAGAAACGGAGAACATGAACACGTCAAAGACGATCCCACGAGTCTAGACGCAGCAAATGGCATGTAGATGGATTGCCAGTTGTCGCTGCAGGACGGTTCGCGCCAGCAGCGGACAACGGTATTAAAATCTGCAGGTGCAAGGCGGTCTAGTGCAACTTCGGGAGTCGCATCCTGCAGCCACCACTAGCCACACCCGCGGGGCTCCACTCTTTCTCAAGGATCTTGATGTTCCACCAGACTCACCGTACATGCATCGTGGATTCTTGTGGATACTTGTGGTACAGCTAGACTTCTGGGTTGGAGCAATGTCTGTATGATTGAGCAAAGGTAGAATACAAACCAGTCGATAGGTTAGAGGTTAGACGCCACCTTGCAGGAAACCACCCTCAGGGTTGCCTAAGAATGGCATTGGAATCTACGAGTAAGATGATCAGGAAAAGGCCCAAATACCATAGGGAACCATGCGCTCCGACTCCATCTCGCTTCCCGGCCATCCATTTCAAACGCCGTGACATGCTATCGATAGGTATCGAGGTGAATCCAAGAGCCTGCCAAATCTATCCCATTGCTCGCCGGTACGAAACTCGAGAAACCATGGATCATGGAAGTAGACCGCAGACGCAGGTCCGAACTATGGACAAGAAGATGCCGCCGAAGCAAGTCGCCAAGGGAGGAACATAAACGCCGGGGAAGGGAGAATTGAATGTACACCCGAAATAAAAGCAGAGCAGGGACGACAACCGCATTGATCAGAGGTAGTCGGTACGAGCATAGTGAATCCGGATCAATTCACGCTCATGTCTTCTGAGGCGCACTACGATTGTCTCCAGCTGATCGTCGAATCTCTCAGAGACCCGGGTCCTGTGCCTGCGCAGTCTCGCTCTGCCTATAGGAAAGGGTATCAGCTTGAGCCCTCGAAAATGAAATAAGATCACCTCGGAGAGCCAAACAGACCCCGCCGTATGCGCTCGCCAATGCCACCTCCCGAGCCGCCATCGGCTGATTGAGGCCGGTCTCCAGCGTCAGGAGATGCGTGATCGCGCTGATTGGAAGACGGTGAAGCCGGGAAGCCAAAGGGATCTATTGAGATACCCTCTCCAACAGCGCCGCCGAATGCACCAGGCATATTCCTGCTGGGTGAAGCTCCGCCCGATGCGCCATTGTGGTTGTTGCCTGCTTGGCTTGGATTTTGGGCATCGTGTTTGCTGATCCCAACACGGCAATGGGGACATGTATCGTGCTCGCCTAACCACGCGGAGATGCACTGGTGGTGGAACCAATGGTGACAAGGCAGCTCGGCAACCTCTTCTCCAATGTTGACCTCATCCATACAGATGCTGCAGTCGGCGCGACCATCGTCTCCCAGCATATCAATGGTGACTGGCTTCCGTGGTAGTGATTCAATATCTGTCTGTGTAGCCGGTCCTGGGGCATTCGACGTAGCGTTCTGCTCCATGAGCTGCGTGACAATGCGGTCCATAGCTTCTTGTGAATAGACGGCGTCGCCGTGCTGACCACCTGGCATGATGTGCTGGAACATCATCTGCAATAAAGGATTCATGCCATGTCCCGGCATTTGGTGTCCTTCAGGCATGCCGAAAAGAGGATGATCGGGGCCACGATGTGCGCCCGGAGCCTCCCCGAATGCAGCCATGAGGCCGACTAGAAGACTGTGGCATGTTAGTATGCAACTCAGACCGCATCATGACAGTACCTACTTGTTCAGATCGTCCACTGGCTCCATACGCGGTCCTGGGTTTTCGGCATCTCGAGGGTAAAGCCGTGCGCCTGCTGTGTACGTAAATCGATGTCCGTCAGGAGTAGTTCCGGAACCCGATCGAGCGTTGCCCTGTCCTGATGCATTCTGTGCATCCTGCTGGCCTGGAGGCGGTTGCGGGGCGCCATTGCCCCCAAGACCACCCCCCATCCCCCCAACTATGCTATTCAACAGGGACGCGAAGCCGCCCATAGCATCCGGACCGTGGAGCCCACCAGCACCAGCACTGCGAGCAAACTCATCCGGCGACACTGTCCGATACATTGTGCCGGTGACGGCGAATCGACCAGGCCCCACTTGCCTCCACTGAAGATTGCTCAAATCTGCTTCTGACGGGTCATTGTGCTCCCGCCACGGGTTGCGCTCGTTGGGGTTCGGGACAAAGGCCGGCGCCTCTTCCAGAGCAGGCATGTCGTCGTCGTCGTCTTCGTCGTCGTCATCAAAGGGGTGGTCATGGCCATGTGCATGAGCAAGCGCAGGGTCGTCTCGAGGGTCGTTGTTCGCTTCGATCTATGGCATCCGTTAGTTACACCAAAGCATAGCCTCACAGTTCCAAGTGCAAGCAGAACCCAAACGGAGAACGTACAATTTCGGTGAAGTCGGAGCCGCATTCCGGGCAGCTCAGGCCATGTTGGTCTCTATACCACTCATCGTTGCATGAGTGGCAGTACATCATGTCGCGATGCTGCGCCTGCGGTGGTTCTGACTGACTCCTCGACTGATCCATGGTTGCGGGGTGTATACGGGTAGGTATAGGTGGTGGGTGGGTTGATTAGGTATTAGGTGCTAAGATATCGTCAGGATAGAGTGCGTGGTCTAGGAAGTAAGGACTCACGAGGCAAAGGGAGAAGTGACTGAGGGCGCTGCTTCAGGGTTGGGCGCAGCGTGCAACGACTCGAGGTCTCGTCATGCGCCTCCAGGTCAGGTACACGGCTTCGCGGTTGGTCGCGGCTGCAGGCGATTACGAAGTCCCCACGATCTGGGATTCGCAATACTCAAGTTGGAGAGGGAAAACCCCGGACCTCAAAGCAGGCGCGGCAACTTTTTGGACTTGGACCCAGCGGCCTCAGATGACGTTATTCGCGGAGGTTTGACGGACGCGGGACCGAGCGTTCGCGAGACTACCAGACCTCTGTCTGATGCCGTATACAAGGCTTTGAAGGGGGTGGCTTTGAAGGAGTTTGAGTGCCCTTTGTTGTTTCTTTATTGGGAAATCTAGGAGTGATTGTGCTCTATTGTGACTCCGCGTTTGTCTCGGCCAGCTGGACAATTCTTTGGCGATTCTTCGACTTTCCATGTCTTTCCGTCTTACTCAACGGTGTATTCACCAACCGCGTGCACCCCAACATGGATGTCCTGCGGTAACGCGATGCGACGGGCCACGTGTAGACTCCCAGTCAGAAGAAGAATTGACCTTGCATATTCACGACCTGGACAGACTACTAATACTATACAATGAGTCTTGACCACCAACGCCGGTGCCTTGGAAGAATTCTAGCAAACACACAGCAGTTTGCTACCCATTACCATCCTACTCATTCCCAATTTGACTCGTCTACTTCCTCTTCGCCCCCCTCATCAAGATGCTTCCCACAATTCCAGCAGCGACCGCGATGCCGCCCACGATCGCAACGCCGACCAACCCTTCCTTCGCAACCTTCTCGTCAATGAGTCCCTTCAGACTGCCAGCCTGGAGGTTCGCAGGCTCTAGCTCAAGCAACAACTCGTTGTATCTCCTCGCCTCCGCATAATTGCCCAGCTTGTAGTTCCCCAGTGCCAGATAGTACAAGCACTCCCTTCTCCGTTCTCTCGAGTTGCGGAAGATTTCGGAAAGTAGTCGTACGCCTTCTTGCTGTTCGCCGCGCTGGTTGGATTTTATGAGACCCTGATATAACCATTAGTACTCAAGTCTTTCTTAGTATCGGGATCTAGGTGGAGATGCGCCGTACCCAAGCGTAGTTGAACTTTGTCTGCAACCCCACATACTCGCCCTCCTTCTCGTACTGCGCGCGGAGGACCTGCAGCTCCTCTGGCTTCAGCGGGCTTTCGACATCAGCGGCATCTACAACGTCTCAGCTAACTAGCGTATACCGTTCATAGTAACTTAACTCACAGGGTAGTGAAGGCGTCATCCCGAACACTCTATGAGATCGAGTGAGGTTGTGGAAATTCTGTAAATGTATATGCTCCGGCGCGGGAGATGTGAGTAAAAGCGACGCAATAGCTCTAGGCGGCAAATGTACGCTCCAGCTGTCTCGTGAAAAGCTCGAGTGACGTACGCCCGTGGCCATGCATGCTCGGTGTGGCGGAAGCTGCCACCGCCGTGGTTGCCGTGGCACGCGCAGCGCACGGGCCATTCAAACAACAACACCACGCTCGAACATCGCGACAATCATCACCATCGATTCTAGACGAACAACGCAAGAACTTTGCGCAATTACTCCCAAACGCTGCGATATCTGAAGACCTCTCGTTGAACACCCACAACATCAAAAACCGCAATAATGCTTCTCGACGAAGAGCCAGCAGCCGTACGTCCTCAGCTCCCCTCTCCCTCTCCTCTCTTCCTTGTCCGAACCATTCCGCATACCTAGTCCGTACTGACAATCCCCACAGCTAATCGCCCAATGCACAAAAAACTTCAAATTCGACGGGGACCGCGACTCGCTCCTGCGCATCTCCGACTCGCTCTCCACGCTCTCCACATTCCGCACACAGCACCTCTCCTCGCTGCAAACCACTCTTTCCAAGCTGTCACGGCAGCAGCAGACACTCTCAGGCCAGCACAACCACACGCTGAGCCAGCACAACCCGACGACGCACGCGAGCGAGATCCTGCGGCTCGACACGGAGAAGTTCAAGATTGCGAAGCAGGCCAGCGACTTGGAGATTGAGGGCGAGAGACTGCAGGCTGAGCTGGGACGGCTGGGGGGCGTGTTGGGCGAGTTGGAGGAGGAGGGGGTTGAGGGGGGGGAGAGGGAGAGGGGCGTGGATGAGGATGCTACTGTGTATGTGTAAGGCTGTCTAGCCGTGGTATAGGTTGCTAACGACCCTGTGAACAGGCTGAAACTCAAAGTCTACCGCACGCTGGGCATCGACGTCGAAGCCGACAGCACAACGGGCCTGTACAACAAAGCTGTGGTTCGGAATGCGGCAAAGGGCGACGTGCATGTCGTCAACATCGATCCCAAGTTCTCGAGGCACTTCTACACCAACTACTTCTGGCGGACTATGTGAGGACCTTTATCGGGTGGTTCTTGTTCAATGATTGGCGTTTTGTTGGGCGTTTTGTGGACGGAAGAGGTTGGTGTGATTTCAGATACTCCAGGTTGAGAGTCCGCTAGCCATACGAGGGAGTGCGGAGCTGAGACGGCTGAGTTGCTGCTGGCGTTAGTGTGAGATACCTCCTATGCTCTTGAAGAAATGGAAAATGCTTTACATGCTCGTTCTATACCCGATGTGTATGTCACCACCGTCTGTCAAGAGCTGTCCGGAAGAGCAGTCGTCAGTAGTTCTGGCACGAAGATGAAAGACTTCACAAGGTCTTCTACGACTGAATCCAAGGTATACGGTACTTGAGCTATGCGTGTCATGCGACCGAAGGTCCTACGCGATTGGCATTTGACGATTCTACTTTGTGCGTACAAACATGCAGTCGTCTCCACCCGTTCCGCGTAGCCACAGATCACGCCATCAGCGTTGATCATACACCACACCGTACGTTATTTCCCGTTCTCATCATGCTCATCATTGAATGTTCCCATTCATACCCATGTGTCGCTTCACCCAATCCTCATCAATGTTCCAGTCCAAACTAACAGCCCTCGCTTCCTTGCGCTCTTTGCGCTCCTAACGCTTTCCGCTCTTCTTCTTGGCAGCAACAACCTTAAAGTTACCCGAATCAAGCGCAGTTTGCTGTTGGGCCGGAGCACCTGGGCCACCCTTCTTAGCAACCTCGCTCCAACCACCACCGCCACCAGCCTTGCTTTCAGCTGGGCTAGCAGTGCTCGTGGTATCGACGATACCCTTGTCAGCAAGCTTGCGACGGCGCAGGAACTCCTCTGCAAAGTGGCGCGAGTCGAGCGTGTTGGATGCAGAATGGACAGATTCGGTTAGCAATTCAATGTCCTGCGGGAAGCTGAGAAGAGAGGAGACGAAATCGTCCGCTGCGAAACAAGTCAGCAAAAATTTGAAAAGTATCATATAACAGCACTCACGGTTAATGCCCTTATTCAAATCCGGACGGAGCTCGCCAACAGCCCACTTGCGGAATTCTTCCTCGGCGTTCGCTTTAGCAAGCTGACCTCCCATCATGGTGTTTCGGCTGACAGTAGGCTTCTTGTTAAGAGGAGGAACGACCCCGCTACTGGTCGAACGAGTCACAGCTGGTACAGGCGGCGTAGTGCCAGGAGCCTTGGCCTTACCGCTTGCTCCGACAGTTGTCCATGCTCCTCCTGCGAGGATGGGTTGGGCTGGCGTGACCTTACTCGCCAGATCAGCGTATCTCTTGCCTGTCGAGATGCCTGGGGTAGAAGCACCGAAGCCGGTAGCATTGGCAGTCGCAGCAGCAACCACACGCTGTTTGCGGGCTTCTTCCTCCTTCTGAATTTGCTGCAGAGTCTTCTTAGTGCCCGCAGTCTGTTGAGTAGTGCTCTTCCCAGCAGTAGGTTTCGTCCACACGGACTGGCTTGGCGTGGCAGGAGTGGCAGGAGAGGTACCACTCGCCCAATTTGAGCTTGAGGGTAAGCCGGGTTGAGTTGCAGGGGATTGCGCCTGGGCGGCCAACTCCTGCTCAAACGCCTCACGACGGAGTGCAGCCGCCTTGGCCTCTCGTTCAGCAGCCTTCTTGGCCTCGGCCTCCTGAATTTCCCTGAGCGACGGTCCTCTAGGAGCTTCGGTGGGTTCCTTTGCCCAGGGGGCGATTGATGCACTAGGGGTCTCGGCAGAAGGCGTTTCTGACCTGGAACGCGATTCGGTAGTCAAACTGTCGGCAACGATTGGCTTCCTCTGAGCAGCAGGCGCAGGCAACGGTGACTGAGATGGTGGAGGTGGAAACGGGTGAATGCTATTCTCAACCTTGGCCCAAGGTGAATGAGGCGCTGGAGACTGTTGAGCAGAGGCGGCTTTCTGGACTTGCTCGGTAAGAGATAGTTGCCCATCTTTCGCAGAAAATTGATCATCACGTCCTGCTACTGGCTGATGTCGGGGTGCTGAGGGTTCAGGTGATTCCAACTCCCGCTGTTGCTCTTGCGACTCGGGCATAGCACTTGAAGGCTTTCCAATCACGCCTGCCGGTGGATATGATCCTGTCATCTGGTCGAGATCTGTCTGCAAGCGGAGGTCTTGGAATTGCTGCAGACGTTCAGCAGACGATTGCGCGGCTTGTTGCTCGTTCTGGGCGGTCCGCTGGAGGGCATCATGATCGTTCTGCTCACGTTGGAGGCGTGCGCGGTCATTGAGCATAGCGGCGACCTGTTGCGCATGTGCATTAGAATCCGGCTGCTGTTGGCCGAAAGACAGTGGCGCGGTACCGAAGGGGGGCTGACCGGTGCGGCCGAGATTGAGACGCTCCATCAAACCCGGAACTTCTTCCTCTCGGATGTTCCCAAGCATATCCATACCCGGCCCAATCGGTCCTAAGCCTGATGCTGGTGCAGGCCTAAACGCGTTATCGAAGAGACCAGGAACAGGGCCAGGCCCTCCTGTAATCGGGCCTTGAGTCGGAGAAGGTTGATACCCTCCCGGCGAAGTTATACTTCCATAGCTGGGTTGGCTTTGAAGACTATGTGCACTTGAATGATGTTGAAGTTGATGGGGCAAAATTCCATGAGAGCCCATGCCCAATTGCGCCTGCTTTGCGAGAGCTTGTTGAGTAGCAGCGAGATGTTCTTTCTGACGCGCCATAAGGTATTGCTCTTCCTGCTTCCTGCGCTCCAATGCATTTTGTTGATCAGCGGTCAGAGTGGTACCAAAGCTAGGGAACGAGCTCGCAAAGGGCGGTTGTGCGCCAGCAGCAGGTCCAGCTGCTACACTTGTTCCAGCCCATGCATTTCCACCCTGAGTCGTAGGAGGACCATGGGGTATTCCAATCTGAGGCACGAGGAAAGGTTCCCTAGAGTTTCCGATACGCCTGATCAATTGCGCCAGGGGCTCGTAATCGGGGTCCTCATACTTCTTGACCAGTAACTCAGGGGAGAAGAACCCAGCTTTGTACCAATCATGCATTTCTAGGCCAGAGAATGGACCTTGAGTTTTGCCTTCGGGATCGCGGTAAATCCACCTCATTCTATCAGGCATCACCATTGTGCGTTGTTGTGGAGCAGGAGGTTGGCTCGAGGCCGGACTGCCCACACTAGGCGGTTGCGTCGATGTAGAGTGAGCGGTGCGGACCTGGTTCAGGCTGGGCTGGGCGGCGCTGAACAATGAAGTTTGGCCGGGGGCTGAAGTTTGACTGAGCGAAGGGTTCAACTGATCTATCTTGCCGTCGTCGAAACCGCCAGGGCCGCCGGCAAAGGTATCGAATAGCCCACGCCGAAGAGGGCTGTCCGTGTCCCGTGCAGGAATTGTGCCTCCAGGAGCTTGGCTTCCGAACACGCCTCTGCCGAAAGTACCTGTCATGCTTGAATGACGATCGCCTTGAAGGCCCTCGTCGACCGATGGACGATGATCGCCCTGCCGCATTTGCTCTTGCATGGCAGCTGGAAACAGGGAGCCTAGTCTGCTAGTCCGACCGACTGTACCACTACCTGCGAGGCCAGCACCAGCACCAGCACCAGCACTAAACAGGCTGCTGTTTCCCAGTCCAGCGAGACTGGGAGACTGCAATTCGCCAAGGGATCCGAACATGTCGAATCCACCGAGGCCACGATCTCGTACAGGCGTTCCGATAGATTGCTGTTGTCCAGTTGGCCAAGCTGCAGGGCCGCCTAAGCCGGGAAGACCACCAAGACCGGGCAGGCTTGGGAATCCTCGAGAGGGTCCGACGCTCGAAGTTTGACTGCGGTCACTAGCAGCAGCCTCAAACGGTTGAGAGACCCGTCCCAGCCCAGCGAGGCCCCCGAATGCATGGTTGTGTAGCCCCTGTCCAACCGAGGTGTCGATCTGGAAACTACCCATGCCTGGGAACTGTGGAGGTTGAATATCGGATCCGTCAGACTCTGCATCTTCATTGTCAGTCCTGTCATGTTCCGGGCTCTGGTATGGATTTGTGTCAGTAGGGCTCATAGGCTCATGGCCATCGCCGCCGCTACGGTGTTGGGGTGTCTGTTGGAAGTTTTCTCTTCCGTGAAAAATCTCACGCAATCCAGTGTTATCAGCAGTCATACCAAATGCCGAGAAGCCAGTATCATCCCGAAGATCTTGCCTTTGCGGAGTAGCAAAAGCACCAAAGCCTTGTTGGCGAGGAGGGCTTAGGTCTCCACCACCCAGGGCGGCGCTCCCGCTCCTCAAGTCATCGTCAGGGAATGGATCAGTGTCGTTGCTTGTTGGGCGATTCGACCTTGCCTCCATCCACGAGTTCGAGGGTTCAGCCTCGCTGACTTTGAACAGATTATTCAATGAAGGCTTTTCCTTGGCGGAGTTTCCAATGTCTTCGCTGCTAGTCTTGCCCATGAGTCCTTTGAACCTGCTCTCGCCACGCACGCTGCCGAAACCGGGCTTCTTGTCAGGTTGCGGGTTCCCGAAGCTACCAAATGCGCCCATAGGAGAGAAACCAGTGGCCGGGGAGGTGGCTGACCAGGACGGAGCATTTGTGGTACCACTGAAAGGCCCAGTGGTGGTGCGTTTCAAGGTTCCAAACGGTCCAGCGTTTTCCGCTGCGCTTTTGTCCTTGTCGCGTTCCTCCGACGTGCCTCCAGGCGCTGATTCCTTGAAATCGGTTCGTCGGCGTACCAATGCCGGTGGCGGTGTAACAGTGTTCGACTCCTCGCGCGAGAATCGAGACGTCACAGGCGACGTCAGGTTGTTAGAAGGGAACGGGAATGCCTCGCTGGTGTCTCGACGGCGGGTACCAGGCCGTGCAGTCGTGGGCGAGGACAGGCCATACGGCACAGCACCACCTTGTGAGATAGATGTCTTGCGCAAGGAGAGCCCGTCTTTGGGTGTTCCCTCCTTCGCGTTCTGTGTGGGCGGTTTGAGCGGCGAATTGACTGACGAGGCGAAAATCTAAGCAAAGTGTGAGTTGGGTCAACGATAGGACACATCGACGAGATGCTTGACATACCTCTCTCTCCTCTTCAGTCGGATCTGCCAGACTGAGTGGTACTACGCTGCCGTCCTTGTCCCAACACAAATCCACTCCGCTCTGGCCTTCTCGCCCATGGTCGTCTCGGCGGCCCCATGAGGCACCCGAAGCCCCATTCGAAATGTTCGGCTCCCACGCGCCCACATAGAGACTCGAGAGCCCATCCCTGATTTCTTCCGAGTCTTTCTGCTGACGGTACATGTGCAGGAGCTGGTCTCGCGAGTAGCGTCCCTCGACCGCGCTACTACCATTGCGACCCGACTGGGCGTGCGGTGGAACATAGACTCCTGGATTCGATGAAGGCGCGGCTTGCGCTCCGCTAGTGTCCCGAGAATGTGCTTGGCCCGTGGAGCCAGAGAGCGAGGTCGCGTGTGAGGGGCGGCGAAATGTTTGCGTAGCACCGTTGGCGCGTCGAGCCCTGGTCATGTATGAGTCTAAAGCAGTGCGAATATGATGCGACATAATGAAGCGAGAGTAATAGTGCTAGTGGGGGAATATAATGGGCAGCTTGCGAGGTTGGGGAAATTCGAAGCTTGTGTTGGGGGGCAAAGCTTGCAGCGCCATGGCATGCCATTTACACATGGTACCTGGCGCTGAGCAGCGCTTGCACTTACCAGTCGCCGCCCGATTCGCCGCGCGCTGGGTTGGCGCTGTTGCCTGCTGCGGCCGAGGCAAAGGTAGGGGCCATGTTGCTGTAGGGAAGCGGCGGTCGAGCAGTCGTGCGTCGAGGCCAGACAAGTTTTAGGTTGACGAACGCGGGAACAGCGAGCTGCAGTGGTGCAGGTGCGACAGACGAGCGACGGCAGGACCTGGGAGGGAGGGCGTGCAGCGAGATTGGCCTGGGGGTGAGGTGATTAAAACACACGTGAGGTCGTTGGAACAGTCAAATGAGCGCAGCAATATCGAGATGGACGACGAGAGAAGAGAGCTGTACGTTTGGCCAAAGAAAGTTCATTTGCTGCAGAGGCGAGCGACGGTCACGTGTGCCGCCGTTAGCTCCACTTGGCCGCCCACCCATCAATGACGAGTGAGCATTTTTATGGATCGTCAATATTCAACGCGCCTTCAACGCGCTGCCATCCAGTCCCCGCCACTGCGCATCACCATGTCTTCGAGCGGCAGTGCGAGGGCTGTGGGCTGTGGGGTACGTTGTTTTCCTGCCGGCTGTGTGCGACCACAGTAAAGTCGGTTTGCATGCATGCTCTGCGCATACCCGTCTGGGCGTATATGAATACATCTGTTGTCACCGAAACCTCCCCTATTTGTTTCTTCGTAGTCGCTTCCATTTCGCACTTCGTCTCGTCGCCTTTGGTCTCTTGTTTTCTCTTCAGGTCTGGGCTCAGCAACCCTATCGTGAACCTCCATCCAGCCTGCCATGATGCACCTTCTAGAAGGTCTGACTTCCTCAGCGTCTCTGACCGTAATCTCGTACCACTTCTGTTGTTTGCTGTCACCTGCATACCTTGCGTCGAATGCAGTTTGCTGATCAGCACGCTTCTGGACGACGGCGTTCTTGGGGCCCTTTACCATGCTCATAGTCGCGCCTCCGCTGTCTAGCCCCGGATAGTGCAGCCGACTCACGCTCTTGAGCATACCAAGCTTCCATTGATTCTCACGGCCTCAGCTTATGGTCATGCTTGAGATCACCTAGCGGACACTATAGAGGTTGTCCCTCATGCAAAGCAGGGCTACTGACGTATCAATCTGCAGGAACCCGTGCTACCAGCAGTGTAGCGAAGTGCTCACAGACCAACACGAAGCCTTTCCACACCTCATCAGTTTGCTACTTGTGCTACGAATACTCTTTTCAATCATTGGCCGACATCCTGTCAGTTGACAGGTAAATCGGCTTGTCCTGCCTTGTTGTGACGCAGTTGTCGCCAGGCCGCCCCGAGCGGGTTCCCCTTCCTCACTTTAACTCTCTTTCAGCATACCACTCTACATACTGAGAAGATACTATCAACAAATCTCGCATCGGTTTCTCACAATCGAACCTCGCAACTATTAGAAAACGTATTGCGGATACTTGAGCTTACGCCAGTGGCAAGCTCGATCCAACAACTGATACCTTGTCTATTCAACTACGAACGAGCTCTCAAATCGATGAGTTTCCCTCTACAGCCTCGTCAAAGATACTCGTGCGGTTTACGCCCAAGTCATGGCATGTATGGAGGCCGTTACAATCCAGATTACGTACCCCGAAGCCCTAGGAAAAGCATACCAAGAGGCTGGGGTTCGCGACCTGGCGGAAGCGGAATGTCTTATCTTCGGCCTGGGATGCTCGGAGGATGGCCTTCGTCAATGGGCCGCACCCCGTATGGGAAAGGCTACGCAGGATCCAGTCTGGGAAGCGGTTTCGGAAGACCAGGCCTTCGCGCTCCCCGCTACGGCCGTTCACGACCCAGCCCACACTCCACATTCGGCTTTGGCACGGGAGCGCGTATGGGTATGGGTATGGGCATGGGTATGGGTATGGGCATGGGTATGGGCATGCCTATGTCCATGCCTCGATCTACACCATTAGGCTATGGACGCAGCACAGGCTCGATGGCTTCGGGATCCGGTCTTGGCTACATGTCAGGTCGCATGCCCTACTCTCGCTCCATGCTCGGTGGAATGAGCTCCTACGGCAGCGCAGCGTACGCAAGGTACCCACGCTACCGCTCAGCATATGGCAGTCGCGTTGAAGATTCAGAAGACGAGTATGACGAAATGGACGATGAATACGAAGAAGAAGACGACGAAGATGACTACCTGGGTGGATCCTCGTCTTCCTTTTACGGCGGACGGTCATCTTTTTCAGACGGCGGAGAAGACGACGATGACTACGGTTCCTATATGCGTTACGGACCACAGTTCAGAGGATTTCCAGGTGGTGGAGGGTACGGAGGGGGATATCAGCGCGGATACTACAGTGCTTGACTACAAAATCGCTCTTGAAGTTTTGAGATGGCTTTGAAAGTTGTTGTTGTACTATCTTGGGAGGCGGTTTGCCTTTGGGTCTGATATCCCTTCCTAACCGCTTTCTTGCTTTCTGTTCCGTAGCTTAGTCAAGTCTCTCGCTACGTTGAGATGAGAGAAAATGCATGTGTAAAATCACGAAATTGGATCGATTTACTATTCCAACATATTCAACTTTTCCTATAGCTACAGGCAATCTTTCCTCACTTCCTCAGCCTGCGCGCATCAAGACCACACTCCCTTCACTACCAAACATCACATTCCCTATGCACGGATCAGTAGGACTCTGTGATATTCACCTTCCACGCACCCTATTGGCTGATTTGCCTGTTTGCTCCTTGCCTTCCGCCCTCCTCTTCTCCACGCCCTAGGCAGCCCCATGCACTCCACATATCGCACCAACGCACCAACACACAGTTTATGCGCCTAGCACCAGCCCTATGCCCAGTGACGACTAGCTCTCTTTAGCCCTATGAACCAAGCAAATAGGCTACGACCAGCCGATGTCGGAAATGTGATGCTGCTACAATCTTATAGGCTGGCGAGAGCATCAGATAGTCCCCAAGTATACGTAGTGGGGCGTCGTTTGCTACACACGGAACAGAAATCCGTCCATCCAATTGCAATCGATAGTGCGAACGGAGCGGATCGGAAGGGGATGACAAGGGCGTTGATCGGGAATGGGCGTTTGACTGTGGGAGGGAGGAGAATGATTGGTCTTGAGTGAATGAAGGAGCAAATGAAGCACTTCGCGCCACGGTATTGGTTCGATAGCGCGTCTTATGGTTTGGTACTGTGAAGGCGGCGGGAGGAGCAGAAGAAGTCAAATGAGCAATATTTCGGAGCCGGGGCATGTATATGTTGGGCAGAGTAAGGGGTATATTGCTCTTGCTAGTCTTCTGCTCCAGTCAGAGGCGGAAGGAGGATATTGGTAAACCTGGAGTTTCAGCTTGTTCATTATCCTATCGCATCTTTTGCAGTAGAGAATTTCGATTAAAACCGCCGTAGCAGAACGGCCCACATCCTTTCGGAAAGCCGAGTTTCCTATCAATGTGTCTCCTTCTCCATTATGAGTACTCCTGCTCGCCCCGACACGCGGAATCGGTCTTCAAACCTTGTCATCGGAACACTTCGCTACATGCATTTCTCCCGGCTAGCAATTGTGGCGGTCAGAGTATGGATTACGAAGTGAGAGGCCTATCTACACAGAATTCGTTTGTGGGACAAGTGGAGTGCCCGAGTCTGTGGGGAAAGACCATACAACCGCCAATGTGTGTGGGATGCATGATGAAGGAAGTTGATTCAGGAATGCATAGGAGTAGACGGCTATCTTCATTTGGTGGTATTGTGTGAGAGAAAGAAGATATCAAACTATTACTGGGAGTATGTTTGTTTCAGTTCTGGAGACGGAACTCAGGAGCTCACTGAGATTCCAGGAAGAAGATCGAGGGACGATTTGTGTGTGATGACCAGAGGTTTTTGCCGATGTTGGTATGAAATCCTCACACACCTTGACCGTATCAGAAAGTTTGTCGGATGGTGGCATCCGTAGCAGTGTTGATGAGCAATGTAAAGCAGAAACTACATTGAACAGCCGGAAAACCTGCTATCTACTCATATGGGCAGGAGCCGAATTTTCTTAGGAGCACTGACACCACAAACACTTTCATTACGATATCACAAGAGGTACTCTGGAAAGCTTCCGAGGGAGTCTTCATTGTAGACATAACAAGTAGAAATTGGAGAAAGCCTCCTAGCGCCGTGTCGATTCGACTCGCAGCTTCCAATGCTTCCTCCATCATCTCAATCGTGTACCTGTTTCTTGATATCCCAAACTAGGTCGAGCATTCACGATTTTAAGCTTTCTCGAGTTCATCCGCCACAATACCGTTATCCAGTCCCGTTCTGTGCACAGTGATGATTGCCGTACTCCTGAACATTGACCCCAAGCTATCTTGGAGAATATTGTGGATGAGACCATCAATCCCGTGAACCGTTGCCTGGAGCCGGGACTCGAATGGAAGTGAAACGCGCTTTGAGGAGCCAGCCGATCCATCTCCATTTTAGTGTGATGGCGAACTTGGAGAGAAAACGCTCTCTTTATTGTTGTCTTTTGTACGCTTCTGAGCAAAGCGGTGATTTCGCCCACTCAGTCGGCGATTGTCAGGGCTCCAAGACCAGTAGTCTCAGGAGCCTCTTTCCAAGACTCCTCTGAATTCCCCTCTGGATCCTCCTCCGAATCCTCCTGCATAGCATATGTTCCAAAATGCAGTAAAGCACTGGCTGCGATTCTGGTGAGAAGTGGCGCATCTAGCGAGACTCTACGCTCCGTATCGAGCTCCATTGCCACTTTACTGTCTGAAATGGTCATCATAGAGGGCACAGAATCCGAATTGTATGCAGTCGGTAGCGTTAGCACGACACCTTCTTGGTGGGAAGGATTCAACAGATTTATTCTCTGTACAGGGTTAGCATGGACTGTGACAATGTTATAAAAACGGGTTCGTACAATGTCGATAGGACCTGGATGTGCACCTGGAGCACGCCTGGGGCCAAAATGAGGTGAGCACCAGGCTTTGCATACGATGAACTCGGGTACTTTAATAAGATCGAGCGGTACACAGATCTCGAGCAAGATGCGGAGCGCCGTGCGATAGTCGAAGATCTCTTGATAATCCACAGCCCGGGTAGACTGATCTTCCCGAATGTAGGAGAACGTGAAGGCCAGCAGGAGCTCCTCGCTTTTCTCAGATTGTATTCCGACGATGAGGGTCTCGTATGGTCCGCAGCGAGGACTCGAGTTGATTGCGCACTCGTCCGGCCAGTTTAGGTTCTTCTGGATATGGTACATTAACCCCGTTAGGAACACGAAGACATGTGAGGACTCTTCGTTCTCCGTAGGGCCACGCTGATGAAAAGGGCGTGCTATATGGGGTGTTTCCGGTGGCATGATGGTCTCGGGTAAGCCAGAGGACTCTACCGTGACTCCTTGGCAGCCATCGCGACTGTTAGAAGCTGGCGGAGTGGAGGGACTGAGAGAAAGTGGCGTAGAAGCAACTTCAGACGACATTGCGTACGCAGAACAGGCGGGAGAGTACCCTGACTTCGGGCTGGTCAGTAGCAGCGGTCTTGGACCAAGATTGATAACAGAAGCTCACGATTGCGCTGTACAATTGACCTTGAGACGTGCCGGCGATATCTTGGTGTGATCGAGCCTTCCTTTGGGCGGGCGGAGGCACAAAGTAAGAGATGTGAATTGCGGAGAAGAACATACCACCTGGGCATCCGTTTGCCTCGCGTCAGCCTAGCGTAGCGCGGTATCACATGACCACCACAGTGAGCATTATTGTGTGCTCTACTGCTTCGATAGACTATATTCTAGGCCAAATCAGAATTGACAGTAATTCGAAATATCCTCAAGTCTCTTTCATTGTGTGATAACTATGTTGTTTCATTATTGATTCGAGTTGCTGTTCGTTTTGCCGATACCATAGGTACCTTGGGTCTTTCACCTTGTCAGCTAAAAGGTTTGCCACCGTTGATTTTGCGTCATTGTCTCACATAGTGATGTTGATCAAAGAGAGGCAATCATTTGACAATTTCCCCAGAGAAAGATGCATAGTCAGTCATGAATTTCACTTATCACCATAGCCGATGCAAGTTTTTCTTCTAAGTTATGTAATCTTGTCTTTAAGGTACGCCTAGCCAAATGGCACGACTTCAATTCCTATATCATTCTATCCTGATGTTTCCTTAGTGCCAGGTCAATCCATATATGTGCATATACTCACAGACAGTTAAGCGGACGTATTCTCAATTAACTGGAGTTCAGAGTTGTCTTTTGCAAATGCGTTCATTCGTTCCTGTCATGCTCTCCACTTTATCGCCTAGCAAACTGGCTCTCCAAAACTCGTTATTCCGTTAGAGGGATCTGACTATAAGCAGCTATGTCAGGTCATGAAAATGTGGGTAGACACATGCCCCATCTTGCATATCGAAGCGGATGCAATGATCTAGCAACAACGTGAGATAGAAACCTAAGCTCCAATCCTTAACAAAGTAACGGTAGTCAAACACTATCTTTTTAGGACATTTGTTCCTGGTAAGGCTCGTACCCGCTTCGATTATGCATACACTGGCCAGGATATCCCGGTTCGCCTCGCACTGCGCGGAGATCGCACGAGTGCTTGAGTTAGACAGCTTTGGTTTGGCATTCTGTAATTGAGCTTGTTCGTCCTTGTCGTCTTTGCCTTTGCCGTCCTCGATTTTGCCTTCTTCATCGGTATCAGTGTTTGCAGTGGTGGGTAAGATTGCGTTCCTGCCGAGGTCATCTTCACACTCTTTCTTAACGAACCTGATCATTATGGTACGGG
This sequence comes from Lophiostoma macrostomum CBS 122681, assembly GCA_010405375.1. Classification (NCBI taxonomy): domain Eukaryota; kingdom Fungi; phylum Ascomycota; class Dothideomycetes; order Pleosporales; family Lophiostomataceae; genus Lophiostoma; species Lophiostoma macrostomum. The sequence continues at coordinate 20,303 of MU004443.1, forward strand.
GATGCAGCACTTTCAGTAAGGACAGAATATCCTCGATACCACTCCGAAAATTCGGGGCATGTACATATGACCATCGAATGGGGAGTGATATAACGAAGTGAGGGAACTCTCGAAGCGTCTGCGGGATTTCGATATGTATGAAATCTCCGTGCTTCTGTTTCCATTCGTGTTCCCATTGTGGAATGAGGTGCCTTATATTCCTGAAGACTTCAACTGTGGCCTCATCGTAGAGGCTCTTACAGGACAAGAAGAGACCTGCGTAAGCCGAGATAGGTGCGTTGATGGGATTGAGATAGGTGTAGATGTTGAGGCGAACTTCGGCGGGGAGGTTGAGCAGTCTCGAATCTGCCATGTTGTCAAGATGATAGGTCTGGATGGGTTGATTGGACAAGTAGATCGTAGTTTAAATAGAACTTGCGTATTGATCTCCGCTGGTATATCTTTGAACAATACACATGATATCAAGGTGTCAGTGAGATCTAGCTTATGCATTGTATGCGAATGATATCATAATGTACTTATTTTGGGTTCACTTGCAGATTAACCGTATATTATGAGAGAGGGTGTATCCATAGCCAGAATTAGCATTGGTCAGTGAAATGGTTATATAGTTGTTGGTGGTAACTGACCCATACTTCTACCTACTGCTAGTCGTGATAGTAGTGCTGATGAATTGAAAGGCCATCCGCCGTTACCAGTGTCGTGCGGGCGACTCAATGTATTATGATGTTGCCCAGGCTAGCATAATACTAGCATGGCGAACGCTTGAGCATTAACCAGAAGGTCTCTTTGCTATCACCCCCAGTGCTCAACTCCTTCAAAGCAAGGTTCCTCATCATCGCCTCTTTGAAGGAATCTCCCATGCCTGGACGCCAGAAGAAATAAGGGCCAGGGTGTCTATTGTTGACTTGAAGCAGATAACACACTGTTCCGCGTCCCCCGCATTCGTCGCATCCGCCGCATTCGCCGTATCCGCTGTAATGAGCCTTGATGACTATAGAGGCCCCTCCCTCGTGTAACCATGCTGGGAGGTACATCCGCTGGCCGACTTTCTTATAGAGGTTGATGGAGAGATGATCAAGATGGTATGAGGCAAACAGAGCAATAATATCCGCCGCAACTTCTTCCCATGCCCCAGTCATGCCGAAACCAACAGGATCATCGACGTTGATTGACATTTTGAGCGAGCACAGTCCTAATAGTGCATGCGGGACAAATATCTGGATGCCTTGATTGTTCAGATTGCGCTTCTTCGCCCACTCCGTCTTCAATGCGTTGATGTCTGCATGTATAGTCTTCGAGCATTCTACCGATGCTTCGTTGTAGATGGTTTTGCATGACAAGAATAGGCCTTTGTATGCTGGCATGAAACCATAAAGTGGATGAACAAATTGGTATATGTTCAAGCGAATCTCTGCAGGGAGCTCCAGGAAAGGCTTTGGTGCCATGGTAGTGATATTTGTTGGATTTGGTACTGAGCGGGTTGGCTGGTTGTTTGCCGGTTGGTGTCGATCTTGAGGTCTTCGAATGAGCTGATGTAGAGTCGTTGGAGGAGCAGACCGTGACCTCTTGTACATTGCGCCACATGAGTGGCAGCGTCACATTCTGTTGTTTCGCAACGCACTCTCCTTGCAACCCACTGCATGATACTGTCAGGTAGATTGCTTTTTTGAGATTTAGAAAAATTGCATCTTTGAGTGGAGCGTACCTGCCTTCCCATGCCGGCATTGTTCACTCACATCGCAAGTTCGCAGACGGTCTTACATTACACACAATGCAAACCCAGATGTCTTTGTCTCCAGCCATGTTCTTAAAAGGGCATTTAGCCCATCTTCAGAATGTACGGAACGAAGCATACCCATACAGCAAGCTTTGAGTCACCCATACCTCGCGCGGGCGCAACTGAAGCATGTCACTACAGCCATCGTTCGTCTACCCCCGCACCCGACCACTAATTACCTTCACCGATCTCCCCAGTCCTCTCCCTACCTCAACCACAATGACTCTTGCACGTCGAGAGACATCGTCATCAAACGGCTTGAATCCTATGATTGCCATCGGAATCGCCTCCGGCGCTACCACTATCATCGCCTGCGCTATTCTTCTCATCTACTGCCTGAAGAGGAAGCGTCGCAACCGCGCTCTAAGCCGAAACATGCAACACACTCAGGTTGTGAAGCAGCAATGGTTTGCTCTACTCAATCCCTTTTCCTCTTCATCGACTCCAAAGTTGCCTAAAATGGACAGGGTAAGTACATTTGGGAAGAAGGGCGGCGATCTCGAGATGTCACTTCGATCTATCGGTCGTCAGGACTCTGCGTGCGCATCTCCGCCAGGAAGGTCGGGTCTGAGGTTTCGTGACGAATATCCAATCTCACCTGTCTTGACCCGTGAGTTGATCGTTCATGGTACAGGCATGAATGTGCGCAGCCAGGATAATAGCACTCCAAAGCTGGTGCTGCTCAATGGCGTTCCGGTACAGCGTTTCAAGGCCACAGCAAAGCTTCCGCCTCGTCTTCCGCTTAGGGCGAATCCCACTATAGCCGATGAGAAGGAGAGGGACAGCGCGAGCACGTTCGAGACTGATGTCGACGAGCTTGCTGATGTTCGTGGACTTACCCTCGTCAAGGACAACCCATCTGTCGGTACTGCTACGGTCACGACTGTTCGGTCACAGGATGATGCCAAATCACTCGCTGGTGAGGTTGATGAAGTCTCGCCGCGGTCGTCTGATAGTCCTTTTGTTGTCGGGGACGATGAAGATGAGGGAACGTTCGAGGAAGTCAGGTTGTAGATTCAAAGTAGAACCATGAGCCTGTTTCTCGTTACTCTGCCGTGACGCTGCTCAGTGTGATCGGAGTTAGGGCGCACTTACCATACTCCACTTTTTGAACGCCTCCTAATACAATTCAATCAATATACTTACAATCACCTCTGCGCAGTTTCTGTTGTGCTCTCTCGCGAAGTAGTTTCTCTCCCAGCATGAATGTCGAGAAGAGTCTTCCGCAGTTCGTTTCACACCACTGCAGTTTTCTTGTCATGACCTACGCATTGAACACTACGTAGTGCTACGAGTGATCAAAATTCAGAGAGACGTGACTTCGCTCACAGGTCCTGCGATACGATCACATACGTCAGACCAGACAATGCCGCAACAGGGGTCGTATGGTGATCATAATCTCATCCAATACAATAACTGATTAGTCTCACGTATCCGGTCCAAAGCGTTATCGCAAGCGTTCCGTGTGCACTCCAGCTTGTTATCATTCGATGCTGTCCTAAATTCGTCATGGTTGATGCTTTTTGTTGGTGTGGTCGCCTCTTTGTGTTCCTTCAAGATAGTCCATTCGAGTTGGGGTTCCCCTCCTGTCGACCCTGGTGTGGTTGGCATGTCCTGTCTTACCTCAGGCAACATGATTGCACGGCCAATAGCCATCATGTGGCTTAGAGTTGCATTCACGTCAGACGGTGTGCTTTCCCCACTTTCTCACATCGTTCGGCGCGCCTTCCAATATTCATGACGTGTAAAGGTCTATAACGACTGGCACAGATAAGCTGAAGGCCTTGCAGAATCTTATAGTGGCAGAGACGTCTGAATGACTGCCACGCGGACTGCCCATGATCGATGGCGACCAGATTCGCTTCGAAATGTTCGATACTTCCTGATGAGTACCAGGCATGTATACAGATTGGGAGTATTTTGTACCGAGAGGTGGGTAGGTGGAGAAGCGAGCAAACTGCTCAGCATAGCCCGTGAGCATCCGTCGCAGGATGATGTTCAGGCGATTGGTGTACATCTGCTGATGGATTTCAACTGGAGATTGGGAGTTGCGAAGACAGCGTATCCTCTTGGATCCGCATATCGATGACTACCTTATTGGTCGGTCCGCGCTGTGAATGGCGCACTGGTCGACAACAATTACGAAGAGCGGGCATGTCGGTCATCACCTGCAGCCGATGGCGTCACGGCTGACCCAGAAATATCGCTGGCAGTCTGTGAGATACGCATGTCCCAGACGAGAAGCGTCGTACGGTACTACAGTGGGAGGAAAGTGAGAAAAAGGCCCTGGTGAATGCTTATCGTGGGATCGCCAGCAGGGATGATTGGCGAATGCGGCCAGCCGCTGTGCCGCTCTCCAACGTCGGTCGCTGCCTGGATGCTTTGAAATGGACCCTGGATCGTCGAGGTGTCCGCTCTTTCATGAGAAGGGTGCGTCCACCTTCCATGACTGTCGATGCATCAAGGGATCCTTCGGACGAGGTGTGTTATCGGAGCCATGCACGTGCCATTGGAACCCCTCAACACCCGCGTCCATCATTCGAACATCATGAGAGCAAGCCACCAAAAGCTGCCATAGCCAACGTGATTCCATCGGTCCAGCTCATCCCACCTACAGGAGTCAATTCAGATGGCCGGTGGCAAGGCTATCTTCGGCTCATTGGACATTCAGAAACGGCGCCGACGGCAAGGTACGGGCGCTACTGTGCTCCAGCGTACACCCCGCATAGCGCTCCCACACCGCAACCTGATCCGAGCCTTCCATCTCGGTCTTCAGATCAGCGCATTGCTTTTGCATGCACCTATCCACTCGTCCAGACGCTGCACACGCTTTGTGCTCACCCATTTCCTATGCATCCTGCCGCTTCGTCAGAGCAATCCCACGGCCACACAGCATGCAGCCAACTACACGTGGTCCACTTTTCCTAAACCAACGAGCCCAGGTCGAAGCCTAGTCGCCTTGTGTGCCGTAGCGTGCATGGCAGTAGGCGTGAGTAGGAATTTCTCAGCGGATCCTGCGGTAGGCGCCGAGTTAAGCTGTCCAGTATTTCCGACTTTTTTCTGTTTGTCCAGTCCTCTGTCGTCGGCTTTGCAGTATTCAGCTAGTTCGGAAACCCTTCTCCATTATCGTGCAGTGAATCCTACTGCCCTTTGGACCGAGACCGATTCCACCTCAAATAGAGCCCCAGCCTGCCCTTCTTGCCCTCCTCGTCTTTGTTTCTCACTTGCACTGTCTTGTGTCATCCAAATCTCCACTCTGCCGCGTCAAACAACCCACGTTCACTCAGCCAAGCCTCTGATCAGCCCTCCCAAGACATTCGTAAATCACCAAACACTAGCCATCGCCAGTCCCAGATCTCCCAGAACACATCAGCGTTCACATCTGTAATACAGCGTACGACAACTGTACTTGTCAAGATATCTGCCAAGTTGTGCGCGAGCCAACAATCGCCCTCGGCTCCCAAGACCAGCACTTCCAAGAATCTTGGGTTAATTGATCTTACACTCGCCGCCGCACACACCGCTTTATTCAGATTACGCACCACAGTTGTGCGCCTCTCCCGCGGGTTTTTGAGGATCCCCCATACGCTACAGAAGGCTCCTCTAACCGGACCCTGTGACATCCCACGCACCGCTTAGGCTCCACCGCATCTTAGCAACCTTGGCCCTCGACGCATACCATATTCGTGTATCACAGTCGATCTCGCATTGCCTTGTTTGGAGGACGTGAAGAGCATAAAGCCGGAACTCCGTTTTTTGGACAGACAACCGCCCGCCAGCCACTGGCTCTGGTCATTTGACACTCGCACTAGTCTTCATACATCGCTTTGGACCACGGGACTGCCCAAGGCTGCGTCTGGAACACAAGTCACTGTTAGCATTTGGAACGGTATAAAGCCCGCTACCCTTCTTCCTTCGTTGCTATAATCTCTCAACCCTTTCGACACGAAAAGAAAACAACACTTGCCCACACACACCTCCATCTGAAAATGTCCACATCCCACCGTCACCACATTCCCTTCCCAAAGAACTTCCTCTCTCTCAACGCACGCCTCCATCAGACTCCCGTCGACAATGTCTTCCCTCCCAGCGCCGAAGCAACTCCACACAACTTCCTCTCCAACCGCCCTGTGGTACCCAGGCACGCTTCAGTCTCCTCGGTCACCTCCGTCTCGAGCAACGATTCCGCTGTCAGCGCGCCATCTTCTCCCCCAGTCCAGGCTGCCGCTTCACCAATCCTTGCGCCAGCGATGCCTGCTTTTCTGGCGCTTAACCATAAATACTCGGCTCCTCCGACGACTTCTCAGGCGCTGAACCTGAGCGGGGAGAAGAGCGCCTTCCTTTCCAACAGAGGCTAAAAAAACATCATCACCTATCGGACGCTGAACTATGAGAAGTCAGCGTTACATTAGCAGTCTGGAAATACGCGTACGTCGGCGACATCGGCAGGTCCCGTAAGAAGCACACATTATACGATATGAACGGAAAATTAGCAAGCAGCATCAGGCTGGCGTTTACGACTTCATGACGGCGCTCAGAGTCTTGGTCTCGAATTCTTAATTTCTCTTTGCTCAAAATTCTAGAAAAGACTGCCCTTTTCCTTACTTCAATTCGCACACTATATAAATATACAAAAATAAGGTTGCGACTTGGGCTCTGGTCTTTCGGATGGCGCTTCGTTCATTCTGGGCTATTATCCTGACCAATACCTCTCGTTTCACAGCGCACAAAACCAATATGGAACTATCGCTCATTGCGAGTGAGAAAATTCAAGGTCCGTCCTATTATGTGATCGACTCCCCATGTTTATTATAATGCACTGATATGCTAAGAGTGAACAACTGTCCCCGGTGCCACTGCCTATTCGACCAAATTCACCTCGAATCCCTGTCGCAATCCTAGCTCAAGCTTTATGGCCAACCTCCACCATAGCTTAGTCGTAGGCTTCCGAACCTCGCCGCGTTCCGAGGTTGAAATACCGTAAAAGCTCGTAAAAGATTTACTTCTAGGCTTAATGCGGAAGCGCTTTTTATATGAAACCCATATGTCAGCTGTTGGTATGGCCTAGAAGTAAATCTTATTTACGAGCTTTTACGGTAACCTTACTCTATCCAATCTAAGCGCTGCGGTTTAGCACAGGAACAACAACAAGTTCACGCAACAGCCAACCAGAAAATCGGTACAGACGCCTTAGATGTACAACGATGCTGCATTCAACCCAGGCATACTCTTTGTGCGTCTATGTGACGCCCTACTATCTATCTAATCTGATTGATACACGCCTGCCACCTATACTGATCATCGCGAATCATCTTGACCCCCAAAATCCAAACCTACCAAAACTCACACCAATTCCCACGCTCCGCTCCCATCCCGCTCCTCCCGCAAACTCACGCTCAACCCTCGCTCCCTCCCGCTTACATCCTAACCCAACTAATCCCCCCACTCAACACCTCCCCCAATCCCCTCGCATTATTCCCTTTCCTCAATGCTCACAAAACCCGCCGCCAGCCACCCCGCTTACCCTCCCATCTCCTACCCTACCCACCTGACCCGCGCCCCGTGACCTTTCCCACCCCCAACCCTATGCACAACCCCGAACGATGGCGAAAAGCACCGACCAGCCCCGAGCGCGCCCCAGGCAAGGGCTCTTCGCGCGGGCGAGCGAACGTGCGCGCCAAGCCCAGCGCTTCGGACACCGACGCACATGGCCGACCACGTTGCGGAACGGACGGACGGGTGCGTCAGCGTATTCTCCGCATACCTTACCCTACCCTACCAAGCATACATGGGATTGTGTACCTTGATCCTGGTGGCAGCGCGATGTCCAGGACGGTGAGCCGGAGTTTCAGGCTGTTTTGCTGGCTGTAGGTACCACATAAGGCAAGGTAAGGTCCTTACGAGGGAAAGGGAGGGAAGGGAGGGTATGGTAGGGTGAGTGAGGGTAGGCGGAGGCGATGGCATGGGCTAAGAATAAGTGATGTGCAAACCGGTGGGCTGTGGGCCATGGGGCGGCCACATGGAGGGTGTAAGGATGGGGGAGGCCTTTTGAGCATTGCGCCGCTTTGGGGGTTTACGGGTTTGTCTGTCGTATGTGACGTGCGTGCATAATCGATGAATGGCGAATTTATTGAAATGACAGACACGTGTGGTGCCTATGGTACGGCAGGGCTCACTTGTGAATGTCCCCTCTACAGCATCTGTAAAGTTAGTCGAAACCTGCAGTACAGAGCTGAACGCGCAAACACGACATATTGCCACCCTAAGATGGCCGTTCATCCAGTCGGTTTATAACGCTCGCGCAACCCGGCTTTTGCATGTTTGATCGCCAGCTCGGTCATCCTACGGACCTTCCCCTTGGGCCCTGCTGATGCGTCGAGTCCGCCATTTTCAAGACCGCCGTGTCGATCTTCCAAGACGCTGTATGCCACGCGAGGTAGGAGCGATAGCCGCAAGTCAGATATTCGAGGCCTGTCAGTAAACCAAAAACACCAGTACACACCAACAGCACCTAAGCGTTGATCTGGACCGTTTCGAATGCAATCTTATAGAAATTTCTCCGCTCCCTACATGCCCTATGCTCATCCCCGTGATGTTTCCTTTCCTGGTAGTAGGTATGCCTACTCTTTGTACCCGGACCCGCGCTAGAACACCGATCCCTCCCCTTTGCCCCTCCTCGTAGAATTCAGCCAAGCGAGAATGTTATGTGCGAGAGACAAGATTCGAACAAGTCCAAGAAAAGCCGCCCAAGCCAAGCCAACGCTCAAGGAATCCGAGCCGCAGAAGCACAAAGGTCTGTTCCGATAGAAAGCTCCGATGGTGTAGGGGACAAAAATCCGATCCGGAGGGAAGACAAAACGCACTAAGAGTGTCTGACAGGGGCTAAGAAGAACGCCGTGTCCAACAAAAAAACCAAATAGGTTGAGATGAGCGGCGGAAACCCGGTCAGATGTTCTGCAGGTGAGCGGCCTAGATCAGCAGGCGGGTGGCTGGCGCACAAAAAAGTTTCCCAGGTAAGAAAGTGGTACTGCTTGCTAATCGATGCTTGATTGCAACGGGTGCTGCTCTCGATAAGGCGGAGATCCAGAGCCAACATCGTGTTCTTCGATGTGATCCAGAACCGAACAGTAACAAAAGACGGGTCAAGGAGAGACTATAACGTACAATATCCACCACGAGGCTAGACTTGCACTTCATTGGGGGTACATAAACGCGGAATTGGCCCTTGCATACCCGCAACCAAACTTTTCTCGAGAATCGGAAAGATAACAGAAAGGTCAAAGGGTGACGTGCAGCAACACAAATGGTATGAGGTAAGGGCTAAACAAGGTCCGACTCCCAAGGGTAATATGTGGTGGATGATTTCTCCAGAAAGGAACGCCGTAAACTCCAATGCTACTGCGCTCTTGACATGGCCAGAGAGGCAATGATATATCCCAATGTTCCTGTTTCGTAATCCAGAAGTGCCTCGAAAATGACACGATCGGGAAGGTGATCGTAAGGGCTCGTGTATTATGTGTCGCGCGGGAAAGCGGATTATGCACAGCGGTGTGGACGTAGGGGTCGTCGGTGCGATGGGTTATGCGATGCGGCTACAGAATACCAGAGTCTTTCAGCGCGTTTTGTAATATTGTCTCCTTGACGGCGGCGAAAACGAGTCGGATGTTCGACGTGTCGGTAGCTTGTGTAAGGCTGCGCTGAGTTAGCGGGTGTAGAAAGAATCGTCAGATTCGGGTCTTACTGAGGATAGAGGTTGAGATGTGCCCTGTTTACTTGGTTAAATCTCCAGAGGAGATATTTCGCAGCGCGGTTGACATCGTTGCCACCCGAGTAGTCAGGAAAGTAGTTTCCCAGAGGTGATCTCGCTAGTTTCGCCTTGAACAGATCCACCTTGTTCAAGAACAGGATGATACTCGTTCTCATGAACCATCGACTGTTCACTACAGAGTCAAACAACACAAGACTTTCCATCATTCGGTTCTAGTTGCACATGTTAGCAGCAGCATGGACGATTCCCATATGAGTTGTGTACCTGAGAGCTTTCTTCCAGCAGTACCTGGTCATATTCACTGAGCGCCACGCAGAAGATGATAGATGTGACGTTTTCGAAACAATGTATCCATTTCTTGCGCTCGCTTCTTTGCCCGCCGACATCGAACATGCTGCAGTTTCACATTAGCCGACGCACCTAGAGATTCAGCCACGCGAGTGCACGTACTGTATGCTCAATTGACCCATTGTGAAGCGGGTTTCGTATATACCGGTCGTCTTCGTACGCGCACGCAGGACGTCGGACTCGATGGGGATGTAGTTGGGGTCGGCTATTCGGGTTACTTCGTCGAAGAAACTGTAAACATGTTAGCCTGAGGCACCAATTGATGATACGGCCGAAACGTACTATGGCGCCGAGTCCATGAGATAGAACTCGGACGAGTGCTCGAGAACTTTGGGTACGCAGGGATCCCGCCAGACCGATGTGACAGCCTGCCCTACGCGCATATCGAGTGGCTTTTCCGGGTCTGGGTCGACGGTATACTCGAGCAGGTAGTCGCAGTACTCGTTGTTGCCAGGCTCCTCGGGCTCAATGTCGAACTGCCGCATCGCGCCAATGAGGGCCTTGGCGCAATCGATAACGTTCTTGTAGATGGTGAGGCGGTACATGGCCAGCTCTTCCTGCGTGTAGCCATTCTGGTGGATAATCTTCATCTGCTTGACGATGGTCGACTTGCCGCTCTCTCCCGAGCCTGGTGGAGTCTCGTGTTAGCATATCAACAAAAACGCAGGTCGAGGCCGCAGCTGCTTACCCAGGAGCAGGATCTTGCACTCCCGTCGTAACCGGCGCGAGTCTTCCTCGAGCTTGCGGTCGATGGCCTGGCTGCGCTTCTTCTGCTCGACATCCTCGTTGTTGGTGCTCATGCAGATACCCATGGTGCCTGGCGGACGCTGCGGCTCGCGGCCGCGGGAGGGTGGGAAGAGGCGGGCTTTGACAGAGGTGGAGCGCTAGGCTCAGCGCGTCGCCAGAGACGGGGCCTCTGCTGCTCGGTGGGCGAGCGAGACAGCGGTTTCACCTGGAGCGGCCGCGTGACGGCAGAGCGACGTTGGGGGGGACGCAGCTGCGACGGAAGCGGAGGCGTGCGTTCAGCGTTGGTCAAGCGGCGGCGGCGGACAAGGAGGCGGGCGGGCAGCGCGGGGGAGCTCTGGCTGCTGGGGAGCGGCAGCAGCAGACGGAGGGCGCCAGCGTCGGGAGGGGTGCGATGGGGTGCTGCAGCCGCGCCGGGACGATGGCGCGCGGAGAGCCAGAGGGCGAAGAGGTCGTGGAGAGGTGTATGCCAGAGGTCGTGGAAGCGGGAGTGCTACGAACGAGTGCCTGCCAGAAGGGGAGGACCGGGGCAAGTGCTGATCAGTGCGAGCCCGGGCAGCTCCCTGGCGGTATGCCCGTGCGGGAGATCAGGCAGTGGAGTCCAAACGGGCGCGAGTCGATGCGCGGCGTGGAGAGAGGCAGAGTCGGCCGTCTTGCTGGGGAAGATGGCCTACTGATGGAGTATGGGGGAGAGCGCAGCAGAGCAGCAGTAGCAGCAGCAGCAGGTGCAGCAGGACAGATGGGCGCGCGGAGCCTTGGAAGCTCTTCGAGGAAAGGCAGTGTACGGAGCCACACAGCCTCAAGCAGCGCCGCCAATTCTCACGCGCGAATGATGGACGCTGGCAGACAGACAGACAGCACAGGATCAGTGATGGACCGCGAGAGCAAACGGCGACCGATCCCAGGACAGGCCAAACCGGCGGCGGAGAATTGGCGACCGTGATGCGTTCACCATTCACCGACCCTAGCTATTGGGCCAGCTTCACGAGCTGCGAGCGCGCTGCAATCTCGCCGTCTGATTCTGATTCCGCCTCGACCCCAGACGGCGAGCGAGCGAGTCTGCGGCCGCGCCTCTGCCAGTCCTCCCGAGCGCCGTGTTGCAGCTCACCCTCACCGTCCCGTCGCCTGTGCTGCCGCTTTGCGCCTGGCGTCTGGGTCTCGCTCTGGGGGAGCTGGAGTTTCGTTCTGCCGGGTCGGACAGACCGCTATCTGCAAGTACCTGACTTGACCCTCATGCAACTATGTTGAACCTCTATTTCTCTCTCCTCGTCTACTCGCTCAGCGACCTCAATTGCCTTTCCGCGCTGCTTGCACGGGCGGCAGGAGCATCTTATACAGGATTCCAAATTTCGCAATACTAGCCCCACGCGACCGTGTAGATGCCCCAGGTGGTAGCTGAACGCAGATATCCGCCGTCGGAGTCGCCGTCCAGTTCTGACACTTCGCTGCAAAGGGCGACGATGTGCACAGCAGCCTCGACGAAGCTCTTGTTTTCTAATTTAAGGACTGCACAGGCACCGAGATGCCCGAGAGATTGCACACCCCCATCGTTCCCGCAACACGGGTCTGGTGTCTGGTGCCGCGTGCTGCTCCATTCCCAGCCTTATTACTCCTGCGGCCGCTCCTCGCTGTGTGACCGTAGGAGACTTTTCGACAGCCATGGCAACTGCATGCGTCTATATTTGCACCAAGCGCATGCTGATGTGACAATTCGTCTCCAGACCGCCGCATTGCTAACGGCAGCGCACAGGTGCTTCAGCCACGCACAGCTGCCTCCACCGCTTCTTGGAACATGATCCCTTGGCCCGGTGGACATGAGTACAAATAACACTGCAGCGCCATGAGGCAGTCCCAAGAACTGTCAGAGTCACGTTGTTCGTCGGGATCTCTCGTTCCGCAAAAATACCTGCAGCACCGGCCGGGCTCAGCCGGCGCTGATTGAGCAGACGCAGGCGAACAACCTCGTGGCCGTCACACAGCTTGAATCTGGGACATGATGGGAGACGAGTCTCACGGCACTGCTGGTCGGCAGAAGCTGCGCTCGCTATTGCGTGGCTCGCTCCCGCCAATCTTCCGCGCGTTTCGTTTATGGTGATATCATACCCACTGTGTCTCGATTGCATCTCGACTGACCTGGGACGAGATGTGAGAACACCGCTTGTAGATAGAGGGGTGGTGTCTCTGGAACGGGAGTGGCATTCACGAGGTGAGCGAGCTGCGGGGGCGGTAATTCCATTCTGTACAATGAATGCCGGCGCGAGACTCGGCCTGATGAGTGTGAGCAGCAGCAGGCAGCGAGGAGGGCAGCCCATGGGAGTGAACGCCACCTGGGCAGGTACACCAGGAGCTTGTCACGGGATCCTACAACACACATGCATTGCCCTTTGCAAATGCCATCGTGTCGCCATGGGAAATGTCGCTCTGATGCTATGGACATGACGTAGACGCAAAAGCGCCGACTCTGAAGCGCAACCTGCCTGCTGGCTGCACTGCACAGGCCTTGCTGCTGCGTCCCACCCACGCAAGGCCCTCAAGCCGCCCGCGCTCTGTGCCCCTCCCTTCTTCCCTCTCCTTCACCCTCTGCTCCCAAACATCAAAGTAGATCAAGCCGCTCCCGGAAGTGATCAGCGTCACCCGCCACCATCCATCGAGCCACAGCACCTATCCTTCGTCCCTCCCTGTGCCCCGTCGCGCATCTCGGTCCTAGCTTGTTCCTGTCCCGATCGCGCGTCTGTTGTCGCTCAAAGAAGCCGCATCAGCACGCTGCCGACCGACCTGCGCAGGCTCTCGTCTTGCCTCTGTCTGGAACAGACCTTTGCGCAGTCTACAACCGTCCGCGGAGGTGCCCGCCGACCCAATCCTGCTACCCCTAGCCTCCTTCGCTCTGCTGGGCCGCGACTCAAAACCTGATCCCGCAGCGGCGCTCCCGCTACCACACCACAACCACCACAACTTCTCCCAACCCGCTCCACTCCGCGCCTGTCGCCTCCCTCGCCGTCCCGCTCTCCGCCATGGCTGAATTCGTGCGTGCCCAAATTTTCGGCACGACGTTCGAGATCACAAGCAGGTGCGCGCAGTACCCCGCCTGCCTCGGATTGCGCCCGTCTAACACGCCCCTAGGTACACGGACTTGCAGCCTGTGGGCATGGGCGCCTTCGGTCTTGTCTGGTATGTCTCCTCTACATTGCCTCCTCTGGTGTCTGGCTGACAAGTCTGCAGCTCCGCCAAAGACCAGCTCACGAGCCAGGCCGTGGCGATCAAGAAGATCATGAAGCCCTTCAGCACCCCGGTGCTCTCCAAGCGCACATACCGAGAGCTGAAGTTGCTGAAGCACTTGAGGCACGAGAATGTGGGCGTCCTGTACCGGACGAGTAGAACACGATCCTGACAACACCGCAGGTCATCAGCTTGAGTGACATTTTCATCTCCCCGCTCGAAGACATGTCCGTGGCCCCGCCTCCCACCTAGCCCAATATGCTGACCCCACCAGCTACTTCGTCACCGAGCTTCTCGGCACCGATCTCCACCGCCTGCTCACATCTCGCCCTCTCGAGAAACAGTTCATCCAGTACTTCCTCTATCAGATTCTGGTATGTGGCAAAACGCGGCCCAGCGGATCAAAGCGCTAACAACTCGAAGCGTGGACTGAAATATGTCCATTCCGCGGGGGTCGTCCATCGTGATCTAAAACCCAGCAACATTCTCGTGAACGAGAATTGCGATCTGAAGATTTGCGATTTCGGTCTGGCCCGTATACAGGACCCACAGATGACGGGCTACGTCTCCACTAGGTACTACCGAGCCCCCGAGATTATGCTCACATGGCAAAAATACGACGTGGAGGTGGATATCTGGAGCGCAGGATGTATCTTTGCGGAGATGCTGGAGGGCAAGCCGCTGTTCCCTGGAAAGGACCACGTGAACCAATTCTCCATTATTACCGAACTCCTCGGCACCCCTCCAGACGATGTCATCCAGACCATCTGCAGCGAGAATGTGAGTTGAGAAAGTCGCTATTTCGCGGGGTTGGACTAACAGAGTATAGACCCTGCGGTTCGTCCAGTCTCTTCCTAAGCGCGAGCGACAGCCGTTGGTGAACAAGTTCAAGAACGCCGAGCCAGCTGGTACGTTACTGGAAAACACACAAACCAGACTCAGTTGCTGAATGATGTAGCTATTGACCTTCTCGAAAACATGCTGGTCTTTGACCCCAAGAAACGGGTTAGGGCAGAGCAGGCACTCGCTCACCAATACCTCGCTCCCTACCACGACCCCACTGATGAGCCGGTCGCGGAAGAAAAGTTCGATTGGTCTTTCAATGATGCGGATTTGCCCGTCGACACATGGAAGATCATGATGTAGGTTTCCCAGTTATGCTGTGTATATGGCATCGGCTAACTCTATGCCAAGGTACTCCGAGATCCTCGACTACCACAACGTCGATGCCGCTCAGGCGACAGAAGAGAACAGCAGCTGATAAGCAGTCCACTCCAGGAGTTCATTACGGATATGGTGTCTGGTGGAACAATACCATGTGCTTCGTGGCACAAAAGCCGCGGTTGCTTCTTGGTAGACGACTTCACGGTGTAGGCTGGAGGACGCATCTCCTTCTAATTATTCCCTCAAGAAGGCCCGCTGTAGCTAGAAAGTCGGTATTTTTGGCTTGGATCATTTCGAAGTATACAATGGGGTATGGCCGCAGGGGTACGGTGATGAGTTTATGCACATGGGGACCAGGGAATGGAGGGATTTTCTTTCGGCCTGCACTATGAATAAAGCATCGTCTGTGATTATCAAAGCGCGACTCTGAATGCACGTAGCAAGACATTCCGTATCACGCAGTCTCCCATCAAGCAAGGATTGGCCCATTGCTTAGAATAATGATCTGATGCGGTGCGACGCGCATGGTCCGTCCGGCAGGATTCCGGTCGTGGAGGAGATCAACTGCAAGGATCCATCGCTAAAGGGCATTAGCGTGATCTGGGGATTGGCACCGCTTCCATGACCCGCAGCATCACGACGACCGTTGAAGCCAAAGCTTATTCCAAGTGAACTCCCTCCATGGCGTTTCTTCGCAGCCATCGTTCCTCTTCCTCGACATAGTGTCTTCTCGACAATAGCACCGCCATGGAGCCCTTCACTCCAATCATTGCCGTGGTCGACTTCCACCACCACAGGTGCGGCGCATCTGGCGTTTTGCGGCGTCATACTCTCGTGCGGCTGGCTGACTGTTCTGCAGAGGCCCTGAGGTCGAGACCTGGATTGGCGTAGATAAGGGCGCCGACCCTGCGATCGAGAATGAATGGCCTCTGTTACCCTTCATGAGCCTTACCGATGGGGCACACGCGTATGTCCATCTCGCGCCTTCCCGTTCCCGATTCTGGTCTTGCAGTCCGCGACGCGTCGTCAATACCACGAAGCTGGCTGACAGGTAGCATGCAGCACCGTCGAAGACTACTCCTACTTTACCCTGCGGCGCGAAGCAACGGATAAGCATGCGGCGACGAGCCTGTTTGGCATCTCATGTACGCGCCAATTGGACGCGAATGCCTTGATCAACAGGCCGGCAGATGTCACAAGGAGTACGGTACAGAAGGCGGTGGTGGTCATCAGTGCCAGTCCCCAGCATTTCGGAGCTATCAAAGCGCAATTAGGGGTGGTCACGGCGGCTTGGTTCGCGCAGAAGTACGTCCACATTCGACAGACTCTCCAGCCTTAGACGTCAAGGGTGTTGAATTTGGAGTTGCTAAGATGAGTCCAGGGACTTTACGGACATGGAGATTCTGCAGAAATTCCAGGAGAGCCTGCCAACTCTGCTCAAAAACCAGGGAGAAGTCGATCATTACTTTGGTAAGAAAATTCGAGTGTTCTTAGCCGGTGACTGACCAAGATAGGCATATCCCTACGCGAATTGATCCACGAGTTCAAGTGGCAGACTTTAGTCTTGTTCAAGTGTGCATTATTGCAACCCAAAGTCGGTATCCTGCGTACTAGACCTCTGGTGAGCTATGCTGACCTAGCCAGATGCTCTTTTTCGGTTCTCATTGTGAACGCCTTTGCATGATGCAATTTGCTTTGATTTCTTTGATACCCGGCCTTATTCGCCATCTAGAAGACTCCGCTGATCCTACTTTCAACTCGTACGAAGAACATCTTGTTATGCCCACTTCACTTCGAACGTCCGAACGAGCATCGCGTGAGTGTTCCTATAACCTCGTATTCACTGTATTCTGACATCTGCAGTACTCGCATACATGGGTCTCCCACTCCAACTCTTTGGAACCGGGGCGCTTTTTGGGCCCTACACGCCTCTACAACAGCTAGATATGCTCGCTGATCATGGAACAAAATCCTACATAGTGGGCTCCACGAATTCTCTTCTGCTACAACAGAGAGACCGCTATAGCGACATCCTCATCAACTTAGACGATCATACAGTCAACATTACATCGTCATCCCTCCGTCATGCTCTTGCTTTGTCGACTCCAGATAGGAGATGGATAGATTTCTTGACACAAACAGTCAATGATACATGGGACGAAAATGACCCTGGTCGACCGAAAGATCATGGCTATGCTGGAAGCGAAGAGTTCATTCGCATGCAGTTTGAGGAGTACCTACTCGCTATGCTGAGCGCGGTAAAGTGCAAAATATATTTAGAGAAGAATAAGGACAACGACCATGTCATCCCGGATGTCGACGGGGACCCGGCAAGCGAATTTTCGAATGACTGGGTAGAAGCATGGATGCAAACTGAAAATTTCCGCATCTTCCATAAATTCACCGATTCACATCTCTTTGATATCGTTGATCCCAAGCATCCTTGCTCAGGCGGTCTGTCCATCGAAGACGTTCAAAGAAGACTAGCACAGTATGTGGTCCCCTTTCCCTTCAACCCCGTCCCCTAGCCGACTGAATGTCCTAGTCTGTTCACCGAGCCTGCTTTCCAATACGCTACTCTTGGCGTCTGTGTGCTGATATTGGCGTGGCGATTAGGCAAGTAGCCGAGATGCATCTCGACGAAAGGCTAGAGAAGTCGCGCGAAGTCATTGGCAAACAGTTATCTGTAGGCCAGAAAAAGGTGTCGTCGGCATTCAATAATCTGTGGGCCGAGATGGAGGCTATGCGGGAAGCGCAGCGCAAGAGGCAAGAGGAGCAGAGGGTGAAGAGGGAGAGTGAGCCCGCGAGCCCCGTTGGGGAGAGACCCGCTGGACGATGTAGGTATCAAACAGTTTTTCGTGACAACATTCTGATGATGAGAACAGTTTCAAAAGCTCCAGACCTCTCTAACGCTCAGGCCAATATTCAGGCAGCATCAACACGCGCAGGCGCCTACCTCTCGTCGTGGGGTGCCTGGGCGAGCGAGAAGAAGAAGGGCTGGGGTACGTCGAGGAGCGCATCGGGCACACCGCTCAATTCTCCGCCGCCTACGGAACCTACCTTTGGCGACCTGAAGAGAGCGGAAGAGTTCAAGAGGGAGAAGGGTGCTTATAGTGGTGCACCACTGAGCAGTGCGAAGACGGCGCCGCCGGATGTCGAGGCTGGCGCCGCGGAAGCTGAAGCAGCCAGGACCAGAGACAGCGTCTTCTTTGATGCGGAGAAGACAGGGAAGACTTGATGCACGCGGAATATAGCCAGCGTGTATTGACAGGATGTAGAAGGCGGACAATGTGCAAGAAGTTAGGAGCATAATTGCATCGTTGGGCTGGGGTTGGCGGATCTGAGCGTACTTTGAACGATAATGATATGAATGATAATATTGGATGTGCTAAGGGTGATCAGACTCAGTGCGACGGTTCACGGGTGTGTCTTCTCACACTCTGGTCAGTCGGCAGGTCACGCCAACCCTGATAGTCTTAGCGTGATTTCCACGTCTAGCACGCGCCCGCTTAACTCGACGTTCTCTCTCACCATCAACGGACACCTCAATCGACATTCAGCATGATCGTGTATTATATGATGTCGAATCCCGTAGGCTGTTCGAGCCATTTCTGCTGCGCTACCCTGTGCTCAGACCCCCTCGTGTCGTTTCAACCTCCGCACCACACACACACAAAGAACCTGAAACCTGCGTCTCACATCACAGCCCGCCTACAATCACCAATCATCACTGTTCACTCATCAACATGCACATAATTGTCCTCTTCAACCAAACATTCGACATTTCTACTCAATCACTAGCTAGTCACATTGCGTTTCGCAGCCCCCCTCCCTCCCACATAGACAATAGACAAGAGAAGCAAAAAGAGAAAAAGGCGCAGGATTTACATGGCGAGTTACTGATGCGGTAGCGAGACTCGACGACCGTCCAGACTGCCTCGACTAGCGGTCCGAACTCCCTCGACTAGACTAGACTGTCTAGGCGGCGGCCTTCTTGCCCTTGCCCTTGTGGTGAGGTTCGGGCTCGGCGATAGGAGATGCTTCACGTGCTGCGTTCTTCTTGCCCTTGCCCTTGTGGTGAGGCTCGGGAGCGGCTTCAGGTTCGGCTTCACGGGCGGCGTTCTTCTTTCCTTTGCCCTTGTGGTGAGGCTCGGGAGCGGCTTCAGGTTCGGCTTCACGGGCGGCGTTCTTCTTTCCTTTGCCCTTGTGGTGAGGTTCGGGCTCAGCTTCAGCGTCGCGAGCAGCGTTCTTCTTGCCCTTGCCCTTGTGATGGGGTTC
>MU004443.1:39710-83432 GCA_010405375.1 Lophiostoma macrostomum CBS 122681
GCGTTCTTCTTGCCCTTGCCCTTGTGATGGGGCTCTGGGACAGCCTCAGGCTCGGCCTCGGCCTCTCTCCTGTTAGCCTTCTTGCCTTTGCCCTTGTGGTGAGGTTCGGGCTCGGCAATAGGCTCAGGCACAGGGAAAGCTTCAGGATCCCTTCTGGCGTTCTTCTTGCCCTTGCCCTTGTGGTGGGGAGACGGCGAGCGCGCGGCGTTCTTCTTTCCTTTACCCTTGTGGTGAGGCTCGGGATCCGCCTCACGGGCAGGAAGAGAGTTTATTACATGTGCAGCTCGCACGGATCCGCTGCCCTGGACATTGTTATTACAACAGTTCCCAAACTGCCAGCACACAGTGTACTTACGGGTTGACGAGCTTCCACGGCATCCACGGGTGCGTCAGCCACCACATACGCCACCGCCGATGAGCCCAAGGCGATAAGAGGGAGAAGAGTGGTAAACCTCATATTGAATATTGACCAACGAGTAAATGGTTTATCGAACTAACCAATTATAGTGAATGTAAGATGGTCCGGCCACCAGAAATGAATGAAAGTAAAGAATGAGTGGCTTTGAGAAGAGGTGAGGATACAAAAATATCGTCCTGGGGCCGTTGATACTTATGCTCCATCTCTAACGCACACTTGGCATTGATACAAGGCCTCTCATTCATTGGATTAGCCTACACCTGCATTCCACTTCGTCCACAACGGTCGCATTGACGCGGACGCGGAGCCATCTCGCAAGCCACACAGGTTCACCGACCTAGGGTCCTTGAACGTCTCCCGTCTCGTCGTGGATCGAGCACCCGCCTGGAAGGACCATACGGAATTGCTGTTATGTTTCCAAAATGCCGTCATGTGCCCAATCTAGCTAGCAAATAGCCCGAACGGCTAAGGCGGATGTGCTGCGGTTAGGGGTGTAACATCTGGACGGGATGGAAGCGCTGTGCCTGGGACCAGTTCATCGAACAGCCTCGTTAACGCGATGTTTGGGATGCCATTGTGTCATCGCTTGGAAAAGCGGAGACGGTGATGAAACCGAACCCTGGGTAACTCGGATCCTGTCTCATTGGCCGAGCGTCTGTCTCGATAATGCCGCTTGAGAGCGGCCTCAGGAACGGCAGGTTTTGACGTTGTTGCGCAAAGAGACGTGCAGCCGGAGTCGCGGGCTCAGAGGGTTTCATCCCGGGACCCCTGTATGTTAGATCGCCAAGGTAAAACAGTGGTGAAGGGCCAAGAGTACCAAGACATGCCCTAGTGCCCATCAACCCAAACCGCATCGCGACCGCTAGCCAGTGCAGCTCGGTTTCACTCCCCGGGCTCGTCGCAGAAGCTTGTTCAGCGGTTACCACTACCTTTGACTTTGATGCCTGCTGGTTATTGTTGCCTCAATAACGGTGTTCTGGGCCGCAATGCTGTCCAATAGCCTCAGCACGGCCAGCGCTAGCTGACACCGGTGCGGGAAAATACGTAGAGCATCTTGATAGGCTCCGGTACTTTGTGAGACGAGTGGTGAACGCCTCAGAGGAACAAAAGCATCTCCGCCCGCGGATGTCAGTAGCTTTACTTACTACCGACCTGGGCACTCAATATTTTCGTCGTCCTTTTACTTTCTGTACACATCGCTGGTCGATTTTAATATCAATTTTCCATTGTTGTGAATATACCATTGTCGCCTTCTTTTCTTCTTATACTTCCGCAAAAGTCCAGCCATCACCAGCATGGAAAAGTACGGTCCGCTCCGAGGTGACGATGAATCTCGCTCGTCCAGCGAGGTCGACAGAACCGCGATCCTGAACAACCAATATGCCCTACAAGAGAAGAAGAGGAAGCAAATGATCTGGCTCACATTCTTCAACCTCTTCCTTTTCTCCATCTCCGCTATGGCGCTCACATGCGCTGTGGTGTCGCAACGTTCAATAGCAACACATTCTGCCGCGAAGCTGATGGACCAGTTCGACATATTCTGTGAGCAGGTCGACACAAATCTCCCGTCTCGCACTAATGAGTACAGCACCTGCAATGCACGTCGTCGAATATGAAGAAGTCAAGTTTGAGTTACCCAAACCCATCAATTCATCCAAGTACGTCGGTACGACGAATGACGTTGAGAATGCTTGGAGGGACCTTGCATATGGTATGTCTACCACTATATCGATACGAAAGGCATATATCTAATCTGCCATATAGTTCCAGATCAGATGGTATCTATGGACGATTTTCCTAAGCTCCAGAAGCCCGAAGATTCCCTCAAAGTCACGAGCCCCAAGACTGGGGAGACTGGATATCGTGTTGGCCTAGAAGTGTTCCACCAACTCCACTGCTTGAACATGTTGCGGTTGGCTACCTACCCGGACTACCACCCGGAAGTAGTCATATCTGATATGAACGAGATGTCTGAAACAGGTCGAGCACATCTTGGTATGTCAACCGCGTCTGGAGAGGATGAATCTGGGCTGACCTGTGCTCAGATCACTGCATCGAGATCCTTCGTATGAACCTCATGTGTCTGTCCGATGTGAATGTATTCACGTTCCACAATGTTCCAGGTGTCAAGGATGCTTCGCCGGACTATGAGTAAGTACCCTCAGAATGGATAATTGAATCTCAAGCTGACGGTCATAGGTCGCATCATGTATGCCGAAACTTCGACCAGCTCAAACAGTGGGCGAACGACAACGCCATGCCCTCCCAGCACTCCTAAAAATCTCGAGTAGCGATGCTCGAAATGCTAGCCCTGTCTAGCCCAAAACCTCCTGTATATATTTTTGCTTTGTTTACATAAGATACCCTGACTCACAATGTACTCTGAAAACCCTTTCACAGTTTCGCTCTCGTGTCTGTTCCAGTGCGCTGGGTTCATCCCATCTTGGCTCTGTTTTCGAAACATCGGCGCATCGACGTACCGGAGGAAAAAAGGACTTCCAAGATCTCATCAAGTTTCTGGGTGTTCGAAACGTTGCGTGTTCTTGGCTCGATGCTGATCAACGGATGGCGATGTTTCCGAGTTTGGACCCACAATTCTATTGCTGAAACAGAAACTCTACTCACACCGGTTTCTACGAGGTTCTGTCAGACATGGAAGACGAAACCTAGATTCCATATCCTGACGAATGATTAATAGACAACGACGTGCGCTGCCAGGGTAGACATCTGGTCCGAAGGTCAATATCGATCACAATCTCGTCAGCTGCCTTCGTGTGACGCGAGGCGATGACGGCAGACTGGTCTCAGTGTCGTAGAGTCACTGATCTGGTATTGTAGCAAGTGTGCTGATATTACTAACAGCCTGCACTTTGACGTTAGTCCTACATCCCATGAGAGCTATGCCAAGGAAGTGAATACGAGATTCAGGCGGCACTCCTTGGCGTGCGCCTCCAGGAATCAATACCTCTCGTCCTACACATCGTGTGGTTGGACCAGCACATGTCTTACCCCGGTTCTGTGGGTGTCATCATAGGAAACATGCCATACCGCATTGTTGACCTGATCAGATCGACGACTGGATATTACACTAAGCCGACAGCGAAGACGAGGTAATAAACATCAATGCCTGCTGAGTCCCCGAACAATTCGATAGATTGATGGTGCCTACAGCGCGCAGGTACAGAGTGCTCTGTTCATCAAACTACCCCGAGAACTGCGTGATGTAATCTGGACGCAGTCATATACTCCAGTATCGCTACCCAATCAAACCCTACATGCTCGATCTGGCTCGAATATGCCTCGCCGCCACCCACTATACCAGATCGAATCGAGCAAGGCTTACCAGCGTCGCCCTTAAGGATAGATGACCGCCAACTCGGCGTCATAGGCATGCTCACTAGCTGTCGCAGGATATATGAAGAAACTATCCATCTGCTATACGAGATCCCCCAGTACTCTTTTACCAGCACCGATATATTCTATGGCTTCGTAGCCTGTATATCCATCGACAAGATTAGGCATATCCGCGACGTCGAGGTCTGGCTTCTCAAGACCCCTACAGATGCCGTTCAGACCAGCGTACGATTCGGGATTGGAGATCTGTGTTGATAGTTAGCCCGTTCCAATAGTAGTGTTAGTGTTCGTCCGAGCGCGAACCGTGATGATGAGGAGAGAGCGTATAGTCGCCTAATACGACGAGCTGAGGAGAAGATTTGGCCGCAGTGGGATAAAGACTGGGTTAGCGGAATTAGGAATTTGGGTCAGAACGTGAAGATCCTGGTAGGAAGGGAGTGGGCTAAGGAACGGAGTCCGGAGAGGTTGGAGAGTATATTGAAGGGTTTTGGGGGGAGGTATGGGGTAGTGGCGTTTGAGGAGATTGTGTGAGGATCGGGTGAGTCCTGGGAGGATTCGTATGTTTGGCTATGAGTTTTTGGTAGTGATAGCGAGATCTGGCATGTCTTCCATGATGTCGCATAAGGATACTTCCAATTTGTCACTCCATACGACACGTAAATGGCATGAGGTCATCTGAGCACTCACTGCTGGGTGATGCCAACTGCACATGTGGAGGCAAACGATGGTTTACGTGTCCTGGAAACGTAAAACGTACCGATGATAGCTAGAGACCAACTCGTTTGTTTGAGATGTAAACAAAGTTGAGATTAGGGATCGCTGGTCTATGTAGATAAGATCCTAGTCCATGATTAGTATCATCTTAGACCTCTTGCCATCAGCATTTGACACAGGTGTAGCAGCCAGCAAATTGGTTCCCATCATTGATTCGTCACTGCCAATCTACATACCAACAAGTCTTTTCCAACTCCAGACGTTCTGTGTTCCCACTTCCGGCATACAAGTAACGCCCCCCTTCCATTTTCCATCGTAAAATTAAACCCCGGCCTCCCGTCACACAAAAGGTAGCACAACAATGAATCCGTTTGCTATGCTACAACCCCCACGCCCACGCCTCCCAATGTTCGACACATGCTACCCGCCCCTACAAGGTTTTCCTCCACCAATACCTCCTTATGTCCCAGATCCATACCCGAATGAGGTTGAACAAGCAACGCGACGGGCTATACAGGCAGAGACAGAGTACAAGGAAGTCAAGAAGAAGTTTGAGGACATCAAGAGACAGCACGAGGAGGCGAAGAGGAGGAGGATGGAAGCTCGTCGGGTTTTGGAAGAGGTGAAGGCAATGACGGGGGTAGGGTATTGATCTGAGAGATGACGAGTGATGAGGAAGGTGGTGGTACTTGCGGACTGTGTGTTTGTAACCTTTGTACATGATGTCATCTATAAAAGTTCTAACAGAACAAAAACGCTGCCTTCTAAGTTCCACATTTGGATGAGACTAGTCCCACGATTCAACTTACCAGGTTATCTGTAGACGTCAGACGCTTAGGAAACGTGCTCGCTATCTTATGATGCGCGTCTCATCGTTCGCTGGCATTTCGATTGTCCTTGCTGGATGACGGTTTGCTTCTAGACTTTTTGATACAACATGTCCATATTAGTCGTCCACATGGTATCATTGGTAGTGTAGATAAATTTCATCTAGGTCGTTGACTACACAACGTGTGACATTCAAAGTTCCTTCGTGAATTATGAATGACGTGCTAAACATACACGACTGCAGTATCGGATCTGGAAACTTCCTGGTGGACTTGACAATTTAACTCAAGATCCAGATGACTTTCTTTTACATTCTTATGCGCGTAGATATAGTGTCGGTCAATGAAATCACAGATAGTCCTCAGTACGGTCTTGAACGTACCAGTCAATCGGACCCTGTGATATCTGTACGCATGCGCTGTCTCATAATGAACACCTCAGGCCTCTGTCCGTTGACGCTCTCATTCATGTTCGGCGTTCGAGACAGGCGTGAAAAGTTTGTCGGTCACAATTTGCGGTCTTCTGTATTCCGACATCGGCACGAGTACCATATAACTGTGCCAAAACATCTATCCATTCTCTGATCGTCCTTTCTCGCTGAGAGCTTGGTACTTGCACGGCACTCTGTCTAGTAACCTTCAAGTTCTTGTCTCTCTGAGGCAATCCAACGAGCACATCACTTTCCGGTTCGGGACAGGAGGCATCATGCTCCTAGAGGTAACGCTGTTCCTGCGTATCCCCACGACTACGCCTTCATACACAGTAGGAGTGAGCTCGCGAGAGTTTATATCAAGGATCATCCAGACTGGTACATCTTTAACGCGCTTGAGTATTACGTTTGGCATGAAAGAGGAAAGATCCAGGACCGGTACAACAGATCGAAAAGTAGGCGAGAACGCGCGAACTTCCACGGAGAGCTGGTGGACATCGATGCTTCACTCGCAAAAGTGAAAAGGGTGTTTCATGCGGATGGAAGAAGGATACAGGAAGCTTGCGATATTTTACAAAAGCTTTGTAGGAGGAAGCATTGGGGGTGAAGGATACGTGTTGAGGTGACTCGACTCGATCTGGCCTTTTCCACAAACACCACCAACCCCCAGTGTTTTTGTCTCTTTGTTTTCTAGCTTTTGAGATGCCAATTTCAAGCTGACTCTAGAAAGATAAATCAGTCTTGAAGTTCAAAAGTTGCACTATGATGAATCGCGAGACTCAACGTGAGACTTGGAATAAAGCTCTCACAAACACCGAACTTTGCGCATTCTTGACAGAAGGGACTTTGAGAGACATTCATCCTTGGATTACTGGCCTTTAGCAGCTCAGCTTTTACAGCCTAGGTTGGGCCGAAAAACGGATAGACGTCAGTTGACTAGCACATGCTATTGCAACAGCGCTCCACACCTTGGTTATATATCTTGCCAGACGTCAAATTACATGCCATGAACTGACCGCAGTCAAATATTCTCTACGCTTCCAACATCGATATTTAGATTGACGGGTTACATGCACACAAATTGCGTTTTAGTGATCTCCCATATCGTTTGCACGGCGTTGTCCTGTTGAAGAGCAAACTTACAACTCAAACCATCCCAACTTTTCTCTACCATGCGCGCTAAGGGCTCGATTGTAGAGTGTAGACCCATCCATACCCCAAAGTTGTTTTCGCGTTCATTCCGCTCGCTAATCTTACAGCAAGAGTCGATGGTAGACTGAGGGTAGCGCATATCAGCCTTCCCAATTAGGCAACTCCAAAGATCTTATCAGATCGTCGATCTCCTAAGGTTTGAGGAATGTTTTAGAAATCGTCTAGGATTTTTAGTCTTCGGTGGAAAGAAGCTCTACTACTTACTACACAACAGTCAACGTCAACTGAAGCAGGGAAACATTTAGCAGGTAAAGATATGTTTATAGCGATGAAAACGTTCGGCCTTGCACACGTTGTCTGGTGAAGGTGGTCAACGTACTTCACGTGGCTAGTTGGAAGGAGGTCGTTCCTTTCAACGTGTACTATATGTGGTCACCCTGATGTGTGATGCGCTTTGTGCCGTCGATTATATTCAACGATCCATTAAGGTAGGAAAAGCGTCATATAACCATTCAAACATCGTAGATCCTGACTTAGCTGGTCAGAGCTGCCGATCAAGCCAGCACGCTGGTTATACCGAGTGCGCTCGTCTCCATCCGCATCTTCACCCTGGTGTGACATGTGCCTGTTTTCAGAATCGAAACTTCCTTTACCCTGTTTCGAGACCATTTATCTTGGCTATGTGTAGATATCGACAACGAGGACATACCAAACAGAACCTGCGGTCAGTGACGGCCTTCTTCGAAATTTCATCGCGTATCTGCAATGCCCTCGTGATCGCGTTGCGACATTTCCTATAGTGACTACGATGTCTTGTCTAGTATGGCACTAGTCGAGTAGTGAACGGAAGCGTATGGTACAGTTGCTATTCCGCGGCTCTTCGCCGGAGATCGTTCTCGTGTATAACGGTTCGTCGGCCTTCGTTGACATCTACCATGCCCTCCAAAACACGCTTTACAATATCGGCACAGTCCTTCCGATGTCTCAACTGAGCAGCTATGATGTCCTGGCAAAGAACAATCAAGCACTTGGATAAAGCATGGCAGTGCGTAGCTCAAGGTTGTGCGATTCTTCGTCCACTCCGGTCAACTCCCGCAAACAGCGCTTCGTCCACGGGCGCAGAGTATACTTTCAGTGTGGTGTCCTTTAAAGTTCCCCATGTTGCAGTCCACTTGCTGCGCTCTTCATTCCACTCCAGCTTGCAGCTCAGATGGAGAATCCTGGCGTAGAGTCGCCTCATCATGCGTGGGGTGACGTTGTGCGGCCGCTGCTTTCCACCAGGCCTGTCAGCTTTGCTTGGCTTATTCAGCGCTAGCCCATCTTGCAATACAGAATGGGGTAGCTCAAAGTCATCTGCAGGGCTGTCCACCGATTTTGCAGAAATGCGACGAGGAATAGAGTCAGTCCACTTTTCTTCTCCACTCGCCAGGCCCCTAAGCTTGTTGTATTCATCATCTGGTAGAGGAGGCAGCAGCTTCGACATGGTGTCTGCATACCACCGCTTGACGTCGTTCCTTGCGCGCTTGATGGGCATAGGGCGCTCCCAGGCGTTGAGTCTCGATGTGGTGAGCTTCGGTCCTTTGATGGCACGATGCATGGAAATCCCTCGAACGACCTGACTCTTAACGACAGCGTGTAGTCTGGGGTATCGGGTCGAGATGTCGATGGTCAATTCTGCATCCGTTTTCTTCTCTGGAGCATCGAAGAACTGCAGAAAGCGCTGGTTGCTGTAGTACAACTGCTGCAGAGGTGCAGATTCGCCTTCAGGAGGCGCATCTGGTCCCAACAACTTCTCGAGCAGAGCATATCGTCTCTTCCCCACGCGGCCGTATGCGAAGAACATGACCTTCTCGAGACATGATCGCTCGCCCAGATTGACGCGACGTAGGTAGTTCAAACCCTTCTGCGCCTTTCTCTGCTTTGGCCGAGTCCGCTCGGTGATGGTAGAGTTGTTCCGTCTGCTGAAGCCTACATCTTTAGGCCTCTCAACTCTGGTCGCGTTTCGCTTGGGTTGATATGCTTTGAAACGAGCGACGATGTAATGGCGGAAGTAGGTGCGGGCATTGGCGTCCGGCAGGTAGGACGCTTCGCGGAGAAGGGCACGGAGCAGGTGGATCGACTTGAGGTTCGACGGCGAGAACTGCAGAGGAGGTGGCATGAAGGGATGAGGGAGCCAGCGTGCGACTGGTGGTCACAAAAGCTGTTGGAACGACCGCGTTGATTGGTCAGGGCCTCTCCAAGGCAGGAGCGATGGACACACGCAACAGATGAGTGTAGATGAAGCTGGCCATTGGAGTGTGAAGCCTCAACAGTCAACCAGTTCGAGGCAGGATACACGGAAACGCACCGTGTCCATTGGATGTGGTGTCTTGCGAAGTGTGCTCGGCCCTGATGATAACGTGCCAATCCGGCGGGCCGCTTCTCGACGCGAACACGCACGCGCGCTGAGTCTCCGCTTGCACATTCACCGGCGAGCAGCCCTCCCCTCCCCCATTGCAGCCTCCCGGACGCCCTCAAAATTCGCGTCTTGTTGTCGCGCGCTCCCAGGGACCCTATACCGAGTGTTTTACTGCAATAGTTTCTTCGTCCAGGGCCTGCGCGCCCTTTACCTGCCTCTCACCCTCGCGCCTCGGCCATGGTCCGCGCGGACTGAGCGCAGATCCCCACATCGCCCGTCAACGTCGACCTACGCGCCGGCAGGCACGATGCAAGTTGCGCGCTCGTCGGTCGCTCAGTCGTTCCCTTCTGGCTCGCCCTCGCAGGCCGTCATGTATGCCAACTCGCCGCATGGCATCATGGCCGCCCCGTCCTTCAACCGCTCCTTCTCCGACGTCAATGGCTTCCAGCAGCACCCGCTGGACAAGCCGCAGATATACACTGTATGTATACTAACCACGCCGGCTGGTGCTGCTCTAATAGCCCGCAGGCTGTCTACTCTGGCGTCTCCGTGTACGAAATGGAGGTCAACCGCGTGGCCGTCATGCGCCGGCGATCCGACGGCTGGCTGAACGCTACCCAGATCCTCAAAGTCGCCGGTGTGGACAAGGGAAAACGCACAAAAGTCTTGGAGAAAGAGATATTGACGGGCGAGCACGAGAAGGTGCAGGGTGGCTATGGCAAGTATCAGGGCACCTGGATCAACTACCGCCGGGGACGGGAGTTTTGCCGACAGTACGGTGTGGAGGATATCCTCAAGCCTCTCTTGGACTACGACATCAACGCCGACGGGAATGCCAGCCAGGGCATCGAGACGCCCACCAAGGAGCAGGCCATGGCAGCAAACAGGAAGCGCTTCTACAACCAGAGCATGGACGGTCGCAGCACTACCCAGAATGTCAGCGGGACCTTCTTCCAAAACATCTCCTCCACCGCGACCAGCGCACTCGCAGCTATGAACAAGGTCGCAAGAATGAATTCTCCCGCTCCGCGACCCGGAAGCTCTTCTCAGCGCCGTTCGTTAGGCCGCCCGTCGCAAGGTCCCATGGGCAGCCAAGACTCATTCCGCGCAAGCAGTCAGCAGAGCATACCGAGCCTGGCCTCTGAGCGCAGCTTTGGTGCTAATGGTCATGCAGACTCTGCGTATGGGACCGCCGTGGACAACGACATTCAGGAGCCGCCAAGGAAGCGCATGCGCGCCTCACAGGAGGAGTCTTTTTCTCAGCCCAACGGAGCTGATATATCGATGCGAGATCATGGGTCCCCTACTGAACCGAGCGAGTCCTTCTACCAACCTGGGCATACTCTTGCAACTGCCGACGGCGAAGTACCTACCGCTCTACCACCTCTCCCTCACCCCACCGACAAGGTCTCCGAAGAGAAGCAGGCCATGTTGACTGATCTCTTTGCGGACCAATCCAGGACTGACTTCACACACCACCCTGCCATTCTCCATCTCTCGGGATCCGACCTGGACATGCCTATCGATAACAGCTCCAACACGGCATTGCACTGGGCAGCAACGCTAGCTCGCGTGTCTCTGATGCGCCTGCTCGTCTCAAAAGGTGCGAATATGTTCCGAGGAAACGCCGCAGGCCAAACGCCTCTCATGAGCGCTGTGTCGGTGAACAACAGCTTGGATCACAGCTGCTTTCCGGAGACGCTTGAGATTTTGGCGCCTTTGATTGAACTACGCGATGCGCAGGGACGCACTATATTGCATCACATTGCTGTAACATGTGCGATCAAGGGGCGCGCTGCATCAAGCAAGTATTACCTGGAGGCACTTCTCGAGTACCTCGTCCGAAGCAACATAGGCCAGAGTCAGGCGAATTCGTTCGATGCTTCCAGCCAGTTCGGGAAGCCAATCGGACTGATGCGATTCATGCAGGAAATGGTGAACGCGCGCGACAAGGCCGGAAATACGGCGCTGAATCTTGCAGCCCGGATCGGTAATCGTAATATCATCTCACAATTGATGGAGGTGCAGGCCGACCCTTCGATACCCAACCACAAAGGCACGAGGCCAGTTGACTTTGGTGTCGGTACGGACGCGGATGCTGAGCCCCTGACGCAAGCAAACAGCCCTAGCAAAGGCAAGGCTCCTTTGAGCAAGGTGGAAGAGACGAGTAGAGAGATTCAGCCGCGTAAGTTCAACGTCAATCGCCTACTTTCACCTTCATGAACTCTCTTTCTACGCTCACATTCAACCTTCATCGGGAACACTTGCTTACTGACCGGTTTGAAGTTATGAGTGGCATACTCCAATCCACCGCCATGCAATTTACCCAAGAAGCCCGCATAAAACAGGACAACATCGACCGCACTAACGAAACCATCGCACAGCTCTCCGCATATCAGAAAACAGAGCAACAGCGGCTCGAGCACCTGCGCGCACGTCTGCGATTGCGGCAAGACCGCGCCAAGCGCATAGCTAATCTGAAGCGATGGCTTGAGCCCCAACGACACATGCTAGCTGTCAATGCCGGCATGTCCAACTTCCAGGAGAAACGAAAGATTGGATATGCAGATGTCGAAGGCGCGGGCCTGACTATCAACGACGGCGATCTCCCATACGAAGTGCGGTCCGCAGGCGATCGCCTTATGCGCAAAGCTTCAGATGGTCCTGCATATCTCTTGACGCCGTTGCCGGTCGACTTCAATTCGCTGCCGCCCAACAAGGCGGTCGCGCTCGCACACCTGCCATCAATTTCTACGCTTAGGCAGCGTTTGGAAGCGTATGTCCAGGATAACATGAGCCTAGCGCAGCGCAGCCATAAATTGAAAGAGAAGGATGACCAGCTAGAGATCATGTATAGGAAGGTCGTCAGCCTGTGTACGAAGGTCGATGAAGATCGGATCGACGGCGTGTTGGAGGGTCTGGTCCTCGCGCTGGACAGTGAGCCGTGCAATGGAAGTACGGTTGAGGTGGGCAGGGTGAGGGAGTTCCTGCGGAAGGTCGAGGGTGTTGATGGATGAGCCCACTTGATGTTCTTCTTCCTGACTGAGAGGGGAGAGGACTTGTTGTTGACGCTAGAGACGTGGTGGTGCGTACGCGAATGCGCTATCGGTGCCATGCTATTTGTAGTAGGTACACCGTTGCGTATGAGGCCGCATACGCACCACTGTAAGTGAGCTGCGATATGTCCAATGACGTTCTCACATCGCATGGTGCGAGGGGAAATGGAACGCATGATCTGCATGTATGCCCAGGTGGGCATGGCCACGGCCACGGCTTCGTTCTTTGTCTATTCTACTGGAGACCATGCATCGGTCTGTCATGGTATGTTTCGAATGTCGATAGTTCGAGCAGAAGCTTTGTAATGGGAATTCGATTATGATGCTGTTATGGATTTTGACCATACTACTGTTATGAAATTTCATCATAGTGCTCTGTGACTTCAAGGCGTAGCGCTTTCCTTTCTCCACGCATTGGCCACGGAGTTGTCATGTCCATGAACGAAGATGGTTGGGTGTGTTGCTTGCCTCTGCTACATGTCATCGACTGTGTTGCTTCCTTGCTCTGTGCTGCTCTTTCCCCATCCCTCTCACTGACCTCGCCAACACGCACCTCATGGCGTTCGACAGTGAAGAGTATAGTGAGATATGAAGACGTTGATTAAAGACCGCTAGACTTAGCTACTAGGTACCGTAGGCTGTTCCTGTTGTCGTTCACCTATCTAGGAACTTTTGCCACTTAGCTATTCACTGGTTCGAGGCACGCGAGTAAAGGGTACCAAAAGTCAACATTAATTAGCAGATGCCGAATCTATCTATTCTCATGAAGTATCGACTTATAGTACATCCAAACTTCGTACAGAACGGTGGTTGTTGAGCATGACTCGCGCCTTTCTTATGTTCCAAGGTTGTGCTCAGGACTATCTGGGCAGCTTTCCCGTGAGACTGGGCTTTCTTGAGAGGCTAGTGAGCACTGAGTCTCACTTTCATAAAACATCGAGACGGATTTCAGTTCACTCACCAAGGTTCTTTCAGAACACGTGCGTAGCGCGAGAGATCCAAACACACGCACGCGTCCGCACGCGTCCGCACGTCCCTTCCTATCTTTAAAATTCACAAAACCGCGTTATCCTTCTGCCTTGAGCGCTCTGAGCGAGTTTCTCGGCCAATCAGAGGCTTGAAATAAGGTATAAGTGGGGCGAGAGCGGGGTGAGCAAGTTGGTGAGGCCGACGGGGCCAGCAGTGACTTCCTATTTGGGAAGTTCACGATGAATTCGAGCAACTTTCGACGCGACTGAAATCTGTGCGTTTGGCGACTGCTGCCTGCTGCCTGGTGGTGCCAGATCACCGCCAGCAGGCCCGAGCTCCCACCAAGTATCCTATATAAACTCCTCTCACCTTTTGGCCTCCGTGACTCCTACACCCCACTCCAGCTTTGAAACACCAAGCTCGCTGTGCATGCCTTGTATGCTATACACGAGCAGGATCATCTTGTCACTTCATGATATCTCTTCTTCAGTACAGCCTTCCTTTTCCACCACAGTCATCCACCTCATCAGCCTGGACCTTCACCAACAAGCAGAGAGAGAAAGAGAGACTACCAGCCATCGTTCTACGAACTTTCGTTGAGTAGATGGCTAACAGAACTACCAGGCCTTTCTATTCGGCGCCGTCCTCCTTCTCCCCCTTCCTTTCGCTCTCACCTTCCCGACGTGCCATATCAGAGTGTGCTCTTGCCGTCAACATTCCTTCCGTCCATATCACTGCCCGTACACTTGAGTCACCCAACTCTTTCCCGACATGCCATACATTAGAGAATACTCTGGCTGTCAACACTCCCCCGTCGGCACACCCTGCACTGACTTCCTTCGTCCTGAGCCGCGTCCTTGGGTAGGTGAGCACTGACGCCTGTCCTCATCTGAAGCCTTGCAATTGGCGACGCAAGGTGCTGTTGTGTCACATAGAGAATGCCAGCTCTTTGGGGACCGCTTATGGCGCAGCCTGTGGGACGTTTCGTGCAGCTGATCTCTTAGCCGGAGTTTGGAAAGGGCTGCATTCCCCGACCATTCCGAGGCGACGAAGGAGCTGTAAAACGACGCTTGTAAGTAAACCCTGGTCTCATCTTGAGCTCCCAACTAATTCGATTCGCAGAATTAAGCCGTATGATCCGCAGAGGACAGTAACCGAGTAACTTCTGTCCGAACGGCGACGATTAAAACGACGAGGTCGTTTCTCCAACCGAGAGGTTGGTCTTTCTTCCCGAGGCGCGGTAGCTTGTAGTGTGCATGTCTCGGCGTGGAATGCGTTGCGCTCAAGTAAGTACCAGCTTCTCTCACCTATCTGGTGGCTGGTAGTCTCTCTATCTCTCTCTGCTTGTCGACATCTCTTTCCTGGACTCTAAGTAAGTGTTCCTTCCTTTGCGGTACTCACTGACGTCATACGTGGTCTTGGTTGTTGCAGCTTTGGAGGAGACAGTTCGCTGCTGGCTTTGATTTTCTTCTACATTTTTATTTTTCTGAGTTCGCATATGCATCTCGTTACTTTATAATCGATGGTCATTCTCACTGTTGCCTTGGATCACCGACTCTGGTATATAGTCTATCAATTGAGGGTCTACTACATCTATCAAAACCAATAATGCTTCGTGCTCGTCAATATTCCATTCCGCTCCACCGTGCCAATTAGCGTGCTGTACTCAAGCTTTCCACCTCAATACCGTCAAACTCGCCTTCTTGAACGTAAACTCACTCTCACCTTCCCCATTCCACGTACTCTCAAGTACCTTAACCTTCTCCACTTCCGTCGTATTCACGTCATTCACATCACCTCCACCAACGGTGTAGACATGCACTTCCTTCCCCTTCGCCACGCCCTCAAGACTCACAGAGTAATCCTGCGTCTCGTGCACATTGACCACCGCTAACGAAACCCAGCCGTCGTCGGAGATGGTGGCGCTGCAGTCTAGATATGGCGTTGCGATTGTGTTGCGGATCCAGGCGGGGTTTGTTCGGCCCGTGTACTCGGGAGAACGGACGGAGAGGGCGATGGTGTGGCCGCGCATGTATTTGCTGAAGAGGAGGAGCGGGTACCATGTTGTTTGCTTTAGGATGCCGTCTATGGAGGTAGTATTAGCATCTTTCGAAGGGCAGTGGCGGAAGGAAGGGAGAACAATGAAGGTGCATAGGAAGAGAAAATAGAAGCAGACAGAAATAGGAAGGGGCGGGGAAGAAGAGAACACGCACCTTTGCTAGTCATGAGCGGCGAGATGACATTAACAGACTGCGCGATATTCGCCATGCCCATCGACGCCGACTGTCTTATAAACGCATTCAGAAAAACCGAAACAGCCAGCGCGTCCGACAGCGTGTACTTCTCCTCCGCACCCAGCTCCCCCGGCGCCCGCACCGGATCCCACACATTCCACTCATCAAAGCAAATCGTCTGTCTCGGCACGCTCTCCGGCACCTTATTCTCAATCCGCGCCAAATCAATCAGACTCATCGCCATCTCGATTGCGCGTTCCGCGGCCCGGGGCGCCGTCGCGTTCACCACGTGTTCTTTGTCCGCCGTGTAGATGTGGATGCTGTGCATGTCGATGAGGCTCTTGGTGTTGTCGCCCGACAGGCCGTGCACGTCCCATTTTACGCACTCTTTTAGCACGTAGTAGTCCCAGGAGGAGTAGCCGGTTTCGCCGCAGAGGGTTAGCGTGATGGTCGGGTCGAGCAGTTTTAGGGCTTTGGCCCATTGGTAGGCCTTTTTGGCGTAGTCTTCTTTGGTTAGTTGGGCGACTTGCCAGGGGCCCCAGCATTCGTTGCCTAGGGCCCAGTATTTTACCTGGGTGGGTCAGTGGTGTGAGGTGGGGAGGATCAAGGTGAAGAGGGCGAAGGTGAGAAGTCGGTGGAGTTTGAGAAGGAGAAGGATCGGATTTCGGTTCGTGGGGTCAAGAGAGGGATGGGAAGGGGAAACAAAGGAGATGCAACGCAGAAGACACAAATGAACGGTTGATATTTGTAGCACACTTCAGATTCAAGAAGCCAGAAACGAACAAGAAGAGATGCAAGGACAAGCGGTGAATAGTGAACAGGTAAGCTGGTTCCGAACATACGTTGTATGGCTCTTCACGCCCATTCTTCCGTCGGAGATTAGCGTAATGCGTGTCTTGTTTGGAGTTGCAGTACTCGAGCCAACCGAGAGCTATCGTAATCTTAGTCAGGATCCAGGAGACGGAGTCCGATGGTGGCAAACCCTCGTCCAATGTGCCGGTGCCAAAGTTCAAGCATAGGTACGGCTCGGTACCGACAACCTCACACCATTTCATAAACTCGTCAGTGCCGAACTCATTAGTTTCGATGCCGAGCCAGGCTAGCTCTGGTCTGTGTCCGGTTGCGATCAGCTGACTGGTAAATTTCCGGACGGCTCATACCGGTAGTTGTAGTGCATGTGGGGTTGCTCGGCTCCTACCTCTTCGGTCGATGCTCTTTCGGCCCGATTCCATCTTGCCAGTGGTATGTTGCGACGAAGTTGCCTCCTGGATATCTGACGACGGGAACGTTGATGTCTTTCATGGCCTCGATAACATCTTTGCGGAAACCGTTTTCGTCAGAGCGGGGATTTCCGGAATCGTAGATGCCGCCGTATATGCAACGGCCCATATGCCTGATCTACGGTAAGCGAATTATATGCAGTAGTCTACAAGATTATTTTACTCTGTGAAGCCGCCATAGATGTTGTCGTTGATCTTAGATATTTTGTGTGTAGGGTGTACGACGATTGACGGAGTTTCATCGTCTGATATCCTCGTGAACGTCGCCATGATGCGATTGGGTACAATAGCAAAGAGAAAATATACAAGAAGATGGTTTGATATCGAGTCGTGGGGTGACTGAGATCGAAGAATGGTCGCAGACTATCCTCGGGGATTAACCATTTTCGTCCTTAGCGCCTAGAATTATGATTGGTGGAACCACCCAGCCTCCGGCTTTATCCAGACGCCATCCAGTCCTTTCCCCTCCCAGGACTGACGTCCGATCTGCAATGTTTCGTTTCCGCCAGTCATTCGGTTCAGTATGCTCCGAGGGCGCTGCCGAAGCCGTGGTGGTTGATGGAGAACTTGGGACGTTGTCCGCAAAGCGGGGCTAATGGAAGAATCTGGGGAACGCGATCGTTCGACGACACGCACAGATCCTTGCCCAGCACGCGTCTAGACATGGAGGCAACATGAAGGCGACATGGACTAGCTTGGTAGCACAGATTCTTATAAAGTGCGTGTGACCCGCGGCACTGGTTGACCCAGTCTTCACTGCATTTGCTGAAGAATTCACGACACAATGGCTATTCCACCCAAGTGGTATCAGGTATGGCTGCGAGACCGCGATGGTCGAAGGGAAGAAGAGCTAATCGCGTATGTACAGTTCCTCGTCGGCGTTTTCGCCTCACTGGGCTCGTTGCTGTATGGGTATGACCTTGGTGTCATTGCCCAAGTAATTGCTTCCCAGTCTTTCAACACCAAGTTCACGCCTACCACAAATGAAACGTGAGTCCACCACGCTACCCAACTACTCAAAACAACTTTCGCTAAGTAATACCGTGCAGCGGTGCCGTGGTCTCAGTCTTCACGGGCGGTGCAGTCATCGGAGCTGGTCTTGCCGGACCGTTTGGCGATTGGTTTGGAAGAAAATTGACAATTTTCATTGGAGCCATCGTGTTCCTGGTCGGTGGAGCTTTACAAACTGGTGCCCAAGCACTGTCATACCTCTACGCCGGTCGCTCTATCGCAGGTTGCGGTGTCGGAATTCTCTGCATGATAGTGCCTCTGTACCAGGCTGAGTTGGCTCATCCTGACATCCGTGGACGCATTACTGCTCTCCAGCAGTTTATGCTCGGTGTGGGCGCTTTAGCGGCTGCTTGGATTTCGTTTGGTAAGTCTGGTAATTCTGTCTGAGGTCATTCAGGAGTTGACGTAATTTAGGTACATATACCGGATTCTCTCCTGACAACAATGGCCAATGGCGAACGTCTCTCGGAATCCAGTTGGTCCCTGCTGTTGGTCTCGCCGCTCTAATCATGATATTTCCGGAGTCTCCCAGATGGCTCATTGACCACGGCAAGACTGAACAAGGTCTTCGCACCCTCGCGAAGCTGCACGCTCATGGCGATGAAAACGATCCTTGGGTTCGCGCAGAGTTCGAGACAATCCAGGAGCAGATCACCTTCGAACATGAGCATGAGGCCAAGTCCTATACTGAACTTTTCACGGACATATCGTGCTTCCGTCGTTTGTTCCTAGCCGTTGCTCTCCAGGCATCCATCCAGATGACTGGTGTTTCCGCGATCCAGTGTATGCAAACTTTCATTACAAGGTGTCTGTTGGCGGAGACCTGTGGAATGAGACCTGGGTAGCATTTCACAAGTCTTGCTAAGAGCTCCTATCCTTTTATCCCCTTATCAAAACGTCACTGACCTTATCTTCAACTATTCAGATTATAGTGTGAAAATATATGGCCTCATGGGAATAGCCGGCGATGATACGCTCAAGTACCAAGCTATCTCGTCCTGCATTGCTCTTTTCGCACAGTTCCTTTGCATCCTCTTCATCGACAAATTCGGACGTCGATGGCCGCTGATCTGGGGAAACCTGGCGAATTGTGTTTGCTTCATCATTGCAACTATCCTCCTTGCAAAGTTCCCGCCAGGGTCGAACGACAACAAGTCCGCGGCTTGGGGCTTCATTATCATGACGTGGCTCTACAACTTCTCCTTCAGCGCGACGTGCGGGCCGCTTTCCTGGATCATCCCGGCCGAAATCTTCGATACGAAAACGCGATCCAAGGGCGTTTCGATTGCGTGCATGATGTCCTTCGCCTTCAACACAATGATCGGCCAGGTTACCAGCATTGCCATGGAGAACATTGGATACAAATACTATTACCTCTTCATCGTAAGCTAGCCCACCCCCGTGTCGCTGAGACGTAGCACTCACGCAGCTATACAGATCTGCAATTTTACAAATGCCTTGTTCTTCTGGGCCGTTTTACCTGAAACAGCAAAACGCCCACTTGAGGAAATGAACTATCTGTTCACCAACGCCCCTTGGTTCGTGCCTGGTATCAGCAGGACGGACTTCAGGACGCATGAGTTGGAGCACAGGGTTGAAGAAATTGAGACGAAACAGGGAACGACGCATACTAGGGAGGTGTCTGTTTGAGTGTATCTTGCTATAAGGGAGATAAGATGAAGACAATGAGACATACTGAAAGGAAGCGGAGGAGTCCAAATATTAACAGAGCTAATACATATCACCAGAATTCAAAACGCATGAAATTTGATTCTAGACGACCGCTGATCCTATTTCCATTATAACTTGTGTTCAAGTAAAGACACCCCGAGCTGCGATCGCGGCGAAACAAGCATTGAGACCATATGTCTTTACAGGTTCGATACTAAGTGGGTATTTGAAGAACACTTCTCCAAAGATCCTGCTTATGATGTTTTCAAGGTCGTTTATAGGTACTCTCCGTACTGGGCAAGGGTTTCAAGCTTACTTTGTGAAAAGTCTACGGTTGTCTGCAGCATCTGAAGCATTGAATAACTGAAGTTGATCCCCAACTTTCGTCGCCGCCCGAGATCTCGGATCGCGTCATGCTTAATGCCGCTGCACCAGCTTTGCCGCCGCCTGTGGTCTCTCATATCTGGCATTGAGCCACTCCAAGCTGTTCTATGAGCGCCCTGCCGCCGTCTATGGTCTCTCACGTCGAGCTGTCGAGCAGTCCTTAGCAGCCGCACCGCCAGCGCCGCTCCTCTCCCTGTGGGCGCATCGAGTCCTCTCCATGCTCTGCTAGCTCGCTGCCGTTTGTCTCTCATACCTCGCAGTGAGCCCCAAGCCCCAAAAGCCGCTCCGAGAGCGCCGACTACCGCCCTACAGTCTCCGTCTTGAGCTCTCTCACCGTCGCACATCATAAAGCCATCGAGCCAGCGGGCTGTCAACTAAGCCGCGCTCCCCGAGCCATTTTGCGACCCCGCCGTCGCACATCACAGAGCCATCGAGCTATCGAGCTACCGAGCCGCGCTCCCCAAGCTATTCCGCCGGCTTCACCGTTGCACATCACAGAGCCATCGAGCTATCGAGCTGTGATTCAACCTGTCTCTCAAGCCGCCCGTCTAGAAGTATGACATTATATCTCTCCGAAAGGACCCGAGAGTGGCTCCAGGTATTGGTGCACGACCCTGACGTTATCCCCTGGCATATACGGCAAGGCTTCAGCGATGAGCCTGTCCCATTCTTGGACATCCGGACACGACGTGATATGGACTCCATTCCATATGCGGATCGCATTAAGGCAATGTAAAATGCTCTTGGGCAGGTGCAGGACGCTGATCACCCTGGAAAGCCCAAGGATCGCATACTACAAGCATATACGACCCTTCCGTCTTACCCTCTACTACAGCCAGGCGTATACACCAAAAACCCTCAGGATACACGCTGCCAACCTATCCTTGAAATCTCCAAGAAGATTTATGGGTTGTTACCCCACGTCGGAAAGCTCGAAGATGTGTCCAGCAACAGCAATCATGTTCCCTATGCGACTAGACCTGAGCAGCGCAGCGTGCATCTTCGTGGACTGGATACAGCAGTGTCGCTGGTCAGCAGGTAGCTCATGTACGCTGGCAACGGGCTTTCTCGAGTTATGCCTCTGAAAATAGGCGCACCAACGTACCCATCCGGAAGCTTCAGGGTTTCAAACTTCCCGCTCTACGCACTATGGATGCAACACGTCTCCGGGCAAGAAATATTGATCCCACTGGCAT
Source organism: Lophiostoma macrostomum CBS 122681 (assembly GCA_010405375.1). Taxonomy (NCBI): domain Eukaryota; kingdom Fungi; phylum Ascomycota; class Dothideomycetes; order Pleosporales; family Lophiostomataceae; genus Lophiostoma; species Lophiostoma macrostomum. The sequence goes on from MU004443.1 coordinate 60,806, forward strand.
TGACAGCACTAGGTGCCAGTATCGACCTCCATGCATTCTTTGCAGACCACTCTACTAGACAGCTTGTACAACCGTGGGGGAACGTGGAGAATACAAGTGACGGCCGCTAGCCAACAGTACGTACCTTCGACGGTTGTCCTGTGATTATGGTCTCGGACTGCGAACTCCTCGATGTACAAAGATCCCATCGTGCCAGAACGATGAGCCGCGAAAAGGATGCCTCTGCCCCTCGAAGGTATAAACAAGAGTGGTATCTGAAGCCGTACCTCGACAGCAACAGAGCGCTACAGCCAGCCTATTACGTCCCTAGCTACTACCAAGGCAAGCCTCACCCAAACGAGCCTTACGAAGAATATACCTCTCTCACATGCTCGGGACATGAGAATTGAGCTCCTCCGCTACAGTAGCGCTGCCACAGCTTTTTTGTAATACAATATTCTAACGCTTTTTTTTGTATTTAGTAGGCAGGGAGGACTACTTTTTTTGATATTTCTTATTTCCTATTTGATACCCAATCTTTTGTACCCTAAAAAAAGAAAAGATACCTCTCTCACTGCGCTTGTGGACCGAATCGTTGAGATTTCGCGATCAGTCACCTTTACCCAGCAGCCGGCCTTCCGCCTAGAACATGTGAACCTCGATTCATTCAATCTTTCGACAGACCACGACCACAACCACCTACCTGTTCACGAAAGGGACAAGCTCAATGGCGAACCTGCGTGTGCCGCCTTCCCCGATTGCATCGAAAAACTGGAGAAGAAGTCAGCATTCATGGCTGCTGCACAAGGCATTTCAACTACATTGTTGATGTACTTCACAGTTCCAACCTGCAGATGAGCCAACTAACGAAGGGTCGCATTGAAACAGGCAACTTGTCTCCTGTACAGTGGTCTATACCGTTATACAATCCGCGCAGACAAGAGACTATCAACCAAATCAGGGAGTTGAAAGAGTGGGTAGTGAAACCAGCAAACCTTACGTGGTTTATCGACGTTGAAGGCGTCAACCTTCCACTTCCCTACGCCCCTGTGCCTTTTCAGGTGGCAATTATCGACAGGAACTCAGACTCAGAGTCGCCAATCCTGAATGCTGTAGTAGCCTATCAGGTAGATAGACTGAACCTTGCAAGAACGATCACACAGCATGGAGGGAGTGGGGACATCACCGCCGGGACCTTGAGGAAGGTACAGTCATTGGCGACTACAACTCCCGCACTTACGCCTTCAGAAATGCATGACGCCCTCCGACATTTCAACTTCGACCGGAATACCCACTTGGTCATCGCGTGGGGCTCATCAAGGATAGACGAGTACAGCCTAACTCAGATTCTGAAGAGAGAGGACATTATCATCATACGGAAGAGCGACATTCCAATTAATTTCAAGACGTTTAACTTACGCGCACTAATCCAGCGCATTACAGACTTGCCAATAACTCCTCTTGACTACGTGTTCTCCCGGCTGTGTCCCAATCTGGAAGTGCCAATCTGGCATCGTGCTGATGCAGATACGTATGCTCTCAGGGAGACATTCAACAGGATGGTTGGGCAACTGGATGAGATGAAGGGCCAGGATGAGGATGAGGACATGTATGTAGACTGACGGTCTTTGCCCAATAGTATCACATTGTTGGCTGGGCCAAGTCCAGTTTGAGCCAACTTCAAACTTCATGTTCTACGTGCTCGTCCCTTTGCCAGGTATTGAAGTCATTGAGTATCCCATTGATCACAGACCAAGCCTCTACTTATGGATGCGGATTGTCGATTTCGCACCAACGCGTGCGCCTTGCGACATAGTAAATGCATGGGCAGGGAAGAGGAACTGGCACCTAGTATCGAGCAAGCGTCTTGGTGGTAGGGTAGAACGAGTTGTATAACAAGAAGGCTTTGTAGTGACAGAGCATTATACATCTCATAGAGGATGGTAGCATACAGGGGCAGGGAGAGATGTAGCACATAACAACAGACAGGCCCTAGCCAGATCTGAGACGGGGCAGACGACAGAGAGGAGAAGCCAAGGGCCAACTAGAAGGAAGGGAGAGCAGACAGTTGTTTAGACAGGATGAACGACATAGTAGTTGGGTGGGCTAGAGAGGCAGTGGGGCATGGCGGGACAGGAGCTGGGCAAGCAAGCCAACAAGCCAAGAGAAAGGGGTTACCGAAGAGAGAGAGTAAAGAGAGAGCAAAGGACAACCAGATGACAAGAGTAATGACTGGCTATAGGAGGTGGAAGAGTAGTTAAGACATGACAGGGAAGGTGAATAGCTGGTGGTGTAAGTGCAAAAGGTCAGGCCAATCAATGCCAACGAAGTGACGACTCGAAGTTTAGCAGATTGAAATGTCTCCGCCGACTTCATTCGGCTTTACAACTTTATACTCGACTGCGGAGAATGTGTACCATGTCTAGTATCCATAGCTAATAGTACCCTAAAGTCGTAGACGCTGACCACACCCGCTCCATTCCCCGAGCCACAACACTAAAGTTCGTATCGTCAGTGAGCGGATCGTGTATACTAGCTCCTTGATCCGGCGGTTTGGGTCCTTGTTGGATGTGTTCATGGGGGTGCAGAACGGAATTTAATGCAAGAATCGAAGTAACAATTTACAGTAGAGGCGTCATAAAATCAGACGAGCTATTTCGGGCTACTTCCTAGAGGCCGCATTCCATCAGCCAACTCCAAGGCCGGAGTCTGATATGTGCACCTCCACATACCTCTGACTCTGACAAATTTCACCAACTTTACCATGTCAACAAGTCAAGGTTCATGGGCACACAAGATGGCCGAAGGCCAGAAGAGGAGCCACTGGATGTGAAAGCACCAATCGAAATGCGCCCTCGGAGAACTGCCAGATTATTATTACTCGTGCTGAAGTCCAGTCCCATTCCGACGGTCAGCTGCAGCAACGACATCTCACTACGGTTCCAGATCTCCCTCATCAAGAGAAGTTTTCGCTTCCCTAGATGGGGAACCATTTTACTACTAAACAGGAACAGGTCTAATAATTGATTAACTCAGAAGGATTAAGTAGACAGGTAGACACACGATACATACCGATCTTAGATCTGAAGCATGTTCTAGTGAAGAAACTCCACTCCCTTGGGTTCTAGTCCAAGAACACAGATTGCGTTCATTCTAAGCTGTACTCCACCTCATCATAGCGTAGAGAATTGGAACAATTTGTGGCATACAAGCCCAATGAGATCACCGCTTTATGATAGGATCCAGTCGAAACAACCATCCACAAAGCCTCAAGACATCGAACCGGTACAAGGAATCGTACATTGCCGTAAAGCTAGTCTAGCGCTCAGTGCGCTCAGTATCTACAGAAAGAGCGAAAGAGATGATGGTCTATCTTTCTATGCCTTGATCCAGTCCGAACCATGCCTATGTCTGTGGTAATTTCCCTTTCCCGCTGAATATGCACACATGTATAATAGAACATCACTACAACGCTCTTCCGAGCATTTCATTGTAGTCTTGAAAGAAGGCTTACGAAAGGGCTTCCGTGTTCTCGGACGCACTGTGCCTCTCAGTCCACGCCTTGATTCCCTCGAAATCTCGACACGTCTTTTCTTGATTCCAGCCAGTGGTACTGTGTGTCACGGGATCAGGCGTCTCGAGATTCGTGTCGGCAGTGCACATGAGCGACTGTCGTACGTAGTCGATGCAGTGCCGTACTTGGTGGACGGGTATCCTCTGAGAGACTGGGGTTTCGAGATCGAGGCCTTCGGCATTGGGGTCTGCTTCTGTGATGTTGGAGAGCGACATGGCCGGGCTTTCTAGCGCGTCGTAGTAGGCGACGTAGATTGTGCGCTGAAAGTTTTGTTAGTTGGTTCTGTGTGAGGAAGAGGATATTGATGAGGAAACGTACCATGCATTCGAGTTGGTGGAAGACTGCGATGTTGGAGATTTCAGAGTCACCGACTGCACGATCTATGACCCCGCCGCTGGCTGGTATTATAGACTTCCATGCGGTTTCTGAGTCTGTGTTGGGTGGCTGGGTGAATGTGACGTTGTGGTGCCATGTTTGATGGACCCTGCCAACAGGTCCTATTCAATTGTTAACTTCTATGCCCCCATTCTTGACCTTCGGTGAACTTACCAGGCAGTTCAGAGTCCCAAGCTCTAAGTGGGATCTTCGCGTGCCCCAAAAAGAACCCCATAACAAGGGAAACGGCAATCGCCAATGCAGTCAAGCATCGCTGACACGTGCCCTTCGGAATGATAGCCTCTTCGTAGATGCGCAGCTTCTCCTCGGTGGAGAGGAGCGATTCCTTCTCATCTACGCTAGCGACTTTGGTGTAGTTACCCCACCACATCATGAACCTGCGGTCTTGTTGAAAAACAGGAAGAAAAGAAGCAAACGAAGCTTGACGCCGAAGCATATGGAGCGACGATGCTAGGGATGTTGAAGGAATGCACTCAATTGGGCTTGTAGGCTGGTCTTGATGAGCATGAGCGGCTGGTGGTGGAGTTCAATGACACTTTATGAACTCTGAACTGTTGCGGTTGTCGTTCGACCCCCTGCTTCGGGAACCGAAAAGAGACGGGCCTGAACATGGGTGTGGGAGTCTCGACAAACCTGCAGGCTGTGCCCCATAGGCCACGGTAATTGCAAGGTAATACCAACAGACGCTCGCAAGGCGGGCAAAGGCGTATCAAGCAACCTGGAATTCTGTGGCGCTCGTGCATCTGCACATGAATGTGGGTGTGGAAAGATGGTTCTCACCGTTTTCACGCCGATCCGCCCCCATTCGGTATGCTTAGCGAGAAATATACATGATGGACAAGGACGGCCCGAGGAGGCGCCCTTCCCAATAGAGCATTGAGATCGCGCAGCTCATCGAATGGTAATCTCCCCTGGAGTTTGCATTGCTTGGCCTCCTTTTGGAGCGTTTTGATGTCGCGTTCAGTGATTCGATTAATAGGGGACAATTCGACTTCAGTGGATATGGTATGATGCAATATGCAAGTAAGCTCCCGTTCAGTTTGTGGGAACGTGGATCGCAATCAGGCGCTATCAACCCGTGCGAGAAAGAGTGTGGAGAATAAGTATCTTATTCGCAACACGTGAACTCGACGCGCGCGAGAACCTGGGTGAATGATACCTCGCCCAATGGAAGAGCTCTTGGAAGGATGCTGTGAGAACGAATCATGATAACGGGCTCGGCTGGTCTTACTTTCGGGGCGTACAAAACTGCGAGATCCGAGGCTGACTGTTCAGAGACGATCTTGAAGAAAATACATGTCTCGCGACCGAAGACGACTTAGCCGCGAACCTGCATCTGCGAAGTCGAAGTCGAAGTCGAAAGAGCAAGACAGGTAACTCCCGCGTAAGGCCGTCAGGTGCGGCCCGAATCGACTATAAGCGGAAGCAACACTATCGAATAGCACGTTGAAACATTCGCTTCCCGATATCGTTTCCCACTTCAAATTCGCGTTATACGACCGTGTTTTATCGCCGAAGAAGAGGTGTGGGAAATTGTGAGAAAGTGTCCGAAGGTCTGCAGGTTTAGCCTACGTGGTAAGGCAACCGCCGAATCTTAATCGACGCCTGACGACCCGCATGTCGATCTTAACTTCCGATGGCGTAGTTCTCCAGCTTTGCGATAGCTTGTGTGTAGTCAGCTGAGGAACAACCTTGGAACCGGAGCTTATTTGCGAGGCTGTTACTTTTCAACCCCAGGGCCAGTCGCGCCTGGCAAACATAATCATCCTATCACCCCAATAAGACCGTAATTACGAGCAGAAATAACGAACTCATATTGTAAATAAGGGCAGACTCCACGCCAGTGAATCAACGGAGTTGCGTTCCAAGGTTGGTGTGATACGAGTCACATGACCCTTCCTTTCACCCGGCTACTGTCGTACCTTCACCACTATCATGTTGTTCTTCGTCTTTCAAAGAAACTTCATAGCTATCCTGTTTATCACAAGTCAAATCGCATTTGATATCTTGCCCCTGTGATACCGTACATATCTTCGCTATGAAATATCTTCAAAGCGCTGATTAGACGTACATAATCAGACTCGAAGCGAACGTCACAAATCGTCCTCTCAAACTCAGACCTAGATTGGAACCCGCATCTAGTAAAACCGACCTTCCTAGACAGAACCTCAATGTTCACACCTTCTCAACACTCTCATTCCCATCCGCCTCTCCCTTTCCTCTGAGTTGTACAACCACATCTCGATTCAACAGCCGATCGATGTTCGGCGCAAAGAAACTACTGATAATACCAACCCCACAGAACGCGAGAGTGCTCAGGAAAACCGTGCTATATGCGCTTGCATTCGCTTCCTGATACGCTCTTACCCCCACAGCTTGTATAGCCGGAGTCAGACCTTCGACTGCTGACCAGGCCGCCGAAGTACCTAGTGTGATGGCGGAAAGGAAAGCCGGGATGCTAGAAGCGGGCAGACCGGCAGAGAGTAGCGCGGGAGGCACGCGCGCGGGAATCGTGGCTGCCAGGCGGTTCGAGAGAATCACGGTGTAGATGCTGGATATGGCGTCAGCTGAAGCTCTCTTGAGACTTGTACTGGTAGTAGAGGTGCAAAGTAGATGAGCTATGCAGGCACTTACGTGGAGCAGATAGTCGATATGAACGATCTCGCGGACCCCGCAATACCCGTCGCTGTTCCGATCTGGCGTTGATCGTCGATGCAGATAGTAGCGACTGCTGAGTTCAGGATTTCGTTCCAGCCAATGAAGGCAGCAGCCAGAAAGACGAAGATAGCTGCGCGAACAGGCGTTTCGACGGTTGAAGATGCCATTGCTGACACCAGTCAGTACAAATGTAATATCCCACTTATAGTGTGAGGCAGGTGGCTTTGTACGTACCTGCGAGGAAAACGCTGCCGATAGTGAACACAATCGGAATCTGAATGTCCGTCCTTCTCTTGAAGAATGCACCCACAAACTCTCCAAACAATATGCCCGAGTTGGAGATACAGGAGACCCAGCCTGCCCACATGACGCCGTGGCCAGAGGGGTACAGCACAGCGACCATGCTAGGCCAGAGGATAGCAAGCGCATAGTACACCGCTGCACCAAGTGCCCAGAGCAAGACCGTGATGTTCCAGGACATATTCTTCAGTAGATGCATTGGGACTAGCGGTTCCTTCAGCCCCGCATATGCTTCGTAGATGAAGAAGCCGGCGAGACATGCGAATCCGATGACGATCGTCGCAATTACATGTGCTGATTTCCAAGGATGTAGGGTTCCACCCCACGAAATACCCATGAGGAATAAGAGTAGACCCATTGTGAACAGAAGTGTGCCGATGTAGTCGAAGTCCTTAAGAAATTGCGTCTTGAGACCTGCGCCATGCTTCATGGCGAAGGTTGGAGGTTTGTAGAAGAAGAACCAGGCGAGTGTAGTGGCGGCGTTGAGGGCGATGAGAAGGTAGAAGATGCTTTGATGGGTTAGCTGGACATACTGTGTTCATGTGTAATTGGCAGATTACCCTCTCCAGCCGACACTTGTCTGAAAGACAAAGGCATAAGCTATCGCAGGTGCGAAACCGCTTGATGGTATGGCCCATGCGAATCTGACGCTGTTAATTCTCGCAACCTCATCTGAGAAGGTATCTCTTACACCCAAGCCTGTGCAATAAATCTGTGCGTCGTGGGTACCAGTTCTCCGACGGCAACTAGGAAAATTAGTCTCCCAATATCGGAGGAAATGATAAACTTACACGCATAGGAAAGCTGTGATGCAGCTCCGAGCCCTATCAAGGTCTCGCCTGCAATGAGGGCTGGTATATTCGGGGCAACAGCTGCAACAATGCAACCCAGTGTTGCCAGCGCGTTCCCGCCGATAAAGAACCATCGTCGACCTGTACGCCTCAGCTCTTGCCCAAGGTATCAGTATTGACAACAGCCTTACCGAACAGATCACTTAATCGTCCCACGAGAAGCAGTCCAATCGAGTTCGTCAAAAGATACGATAACGAGACCCAGCTGACGTTTGGATCGGGTCCAATATCTGCGTTGATGAATGATAGAACTGGAGCTGCGAGGCCGAAACCTCCTACACCACATCCAAAGCTAGCGCCGATTGCAAACACTACTTCGATTCAGCAGCTGCAGACTTGAGGGAGGCTCGTGAGTGGATGGAAACGGGAGATGAATAGGGCACATACTAGACCCTAAGAAGTTTGCACTCGTGAAGTAGCCCTTGGGCAGCTCTGACTCCGCGACCGTAAAGTCCCGACCAAGCACCACTTCTTCTTGAGTATGCTCGTGCTTTTCGTTGGAGACGGTCTCGAGGTGGCTGACCGTATCAACGTGTGCATCATCCTTGATCGAAGCCATGGCTACAGCGAGGAATTAATCGTGATGCAATCTTTGCTGATCCTTCAACACCGAGCTGGAAGGCCAGACGTAGAAGCGCAGACTATGTCTTATGCCTCGTTACTGAACAAGGATAAGCAGAGCCGTCCGGGCAGTGAAGACCGAGATGCTACAGCCGCATACTTGATCAGAAAAAGCTCGACTGCTCCATGCATCAACCTAGCTCGAATGCATCAGTAGCTGGTATAGCACGTTTTGGCGAACCGATCAATCTTGTGGGGTATAGGGCTGAGTTGTTAGCGATTACAGGCGAGCTGAATGACAGACGGAAAACGTTAAGCAGAGAGAGCGCCAAGCGAGACTCCTGGAGAATAGAATACATAAAACCTGGAAGCTCATTAGAAATGATGGCGTTAAGACTACGAATACCAGCATCATGACGTTCCAAATGTTAGACACTTCATGTACTCGAGGATCTGAGGCAAGGTGTCTGGAAATTGTTCCTGGATTGAACATTGGCATGCGATACAGGATAGCCGATTAAATATCTGGGGTCATAAGGTCCGGGGTAGATGCGGGGTAGCACTAGAGGGTGGTGGCTGCCAGCAAGACAATGAGACACCTGACTCGTCTTTGGATTAGATGTAAGTTCCTCCATCACAGAGTAGTTCGGGTTTCATTCCAATTTGGTAAGAGGATAGATAGTTTCCAGCTGCGCACTTAGCCCCTGAGAGCAGGCTGCAGACATTGGGTAGTGAGAAGGGCCTTCACATTACTACATACCTGAGCTGAAGTGCTGCATGACTACGATCCCTGCTTATCCGCCTCGATAAAATCCTTGATCGTTTGCTCAAGTCCCACATCTTCTGCGAATCCTAGACTCTTTGCTCTTGACGTATCGTATTCGGCTGGCCAGCTAAGCACGATCCTCTGTATGGTCTCGTCTTTCTTCTCTTTCACAAGAGCTCTTGCCTCTTTGCCAGCCACCTTCTCCAGTGCGTCTAAGATCTCGCGGCTTGTAGCGGTGTACCCTGGGAGCAACACAGTCCGGAATGAACCAAACTTCTCTGCTGGAACGTTTTTGGCATATACGAGATTATGCGCCAGATTACGAGGTGATGCGAGCCAGATTCCGATATCCGGATCTACAGGCAATTCGCTTTCCTGGCCATGGACGGGTTCCCGAACGATGCCAGATACGAAGGATGAGGCAGCCGCGGTCGGTGCTCCAGCTCTCACAAAGACGGTCGGCAGACGGACGACGCGTCCGTCGATGAGGCCGCGCCTCGAATAATCATTGATGAGGAATTCAATCATCAGCTTCTGCGTGCCATACGAACTTTCCGGCATTGGCACGATGTCAGTCTCAGTTGCAACGTTCTCGACAGCAGCTCGACCAAAGACGGCACACGATGATGTGAAGATGACTTTGGTTCCTGGCTTCTTCGTCCTAATGGTGTCGAGAAGATGCCGGACACTGTCGAAGTTGACCTTTAGACCGAGCTCCAGATTAGCCTCGGATCCGCTGGACATGATGCCATGGAGGATATAGACAGCATCCGGAGAGCTATCTATCAAGGATTGGCATGATTCCGGGTTGGTAAGGTCTGCCGCGACGCATTTCACGTTGCCTGAATTGGTGGGGTTTGGTGGTTCGTGTACGTCAGCGAGGATGAGTCGCTCGTTCGCGGAAGCCTCAAGGAGCTTCTTCGCGAGTGTTTGGCCAACAAAGCCGCCAGCTCCTGTGATAACAATTGTCATGGTGAGGTCTCCTTTGAGGTTGAGTGAAGACTTACACACCCTTCGATGTCTATAATACGTGACGATTGCTGCGCGGCGAGAAAACCGTAACGCCACCACAGTGGAGACCGCGCACGGACCCTACAAGCTACCCCTCACAGAAGCTTTAGCTCCCCCATTTTCCAGCCCCCACTCTTCAGTCCATCTTCCGATGCGTGTATCGAGGTATATTCCATCGTCCCAAGGACATGCATATTGTGGTGACATAGAATTTGTATTCGTCTTTAGCTCCATATTTACATTTCAACCGTCTATAAGCGTCGTCCGAACAAAGCGGGTCTAACCCTGCGCCTGCCACAAGCATTGGTCGAATAGCTGTTATTTACATCGCCAGGAACTCAAGCGCCGCAGCTGATCCACAGGTTCCAAACTCTGGTCTACACCCGTAAGCTGGCCTACAGTAGTCGTCTTGGTTTCCACAATAGAAATAGTCAGAGCAGCACCTCCCAAAGGTCGAGCCTGTGCAGGTTACACCATTTCCGCACGTGCCATCTTGGCTTACTGGAAGAGTGGAGGTGGGTTGAGCAGGAGTGGATGATGTAAGCGATGAAGATACCGGGATTGACGAACTCGGCGATGGTGTTGGCGTGGATGAAGGCGGGGGCGGTGGAGGTGTTGAGGAAGGCGGCGGAGGCGTCGATGTAGGTGGTGCTGAAGAGCTAGGAATCGGCACAGAGGACGAAGAGACTGGAGGCGCGCCACCGCATGTTCCAAAGGCTGGGTTGCAACCAGTGCCACAGTATGCGGCGCCGCTACCGCAAAAGTAGAACTGCGAGCAACAACTCCCGAAGACTGATCCGGCACAGGTAGTTGAATTTCCGCATTGGCCATTCGGAGAGACGATCAAACTACCTGAAGGTATTGGCGGAGAGACTGAAGAAGCTGAGGTCGTTGCGATTGAGGAAGACGAGGTCGTTGCGACTGAGGAAGACGAGGTCGTTGCGACTGAGGAAGACGAGGGAATAACTGGTGTCGAGGATGATGACGGTGTAGGAGTAGGAGTCGGCGTAGGAGTCGAAGAAGGAACAACCGCAGACGACGAAGTCACTGGGGTGTCGCCACATCTCCCGTAGGCTGGCTGGCAACCGACAATGTCGCCGCAGAATTCGAATTCGTTGCCACAATACCCATACTGGGAGCAACACTGGTTGTCTGGGCACCGTGCCCCACTGAAGTCAGCACCGCATCGTCCAGCTTGCCTACGATCGAGGAATCGTGCAAACATGGAAGCAACTGGCGTTGAGCCGTTGAGGTTCTCAAGAGGACGGTGCTTCGAGTGACGCATCTGGTAGTGCTCTGCAGAATTGGCGCGCATAGCGAACTTGGCTTCCAGAATGGGACTGACTGAAGCCCAGACCCCAGAGTAGCCTAGGGAAGTCGCGAGTGCAATGTTAGTCCACTTCATGATGCTGCCAGTGTTGAGCGAGCTGCAAAGAACATCGATTGCAGGGAGCGGCGCGTTGTCTTAAAGAGCAACCACCGAACAAATTTAGCACGACCGGCGCCGGAAGAGGAAAGCTGGAGGAAGTACAATAAAGATAACGACGCGCGAGCCTGCGCCGCGAAATATGGGAGTGGATACGCGAAGGCTCGTGTGAGATCGAATAGAGCTCCACGGCCCTCGGCACAATATCTGGTCCAATTGCATGAAAAGCCGGAATATCAGTATTCTACCCAGATTCCATGTTACACGAGGCACGAACCGATACCAGGTCATGCTTAATATTCCCGGCGACAAGACGCTAATGGGGCCGTGGGGCTCTTGAGGCTGGGAACGATACGATCGATCTATCGTCGTATTAAGTCGCTATCGCTATTATCCTATGTCGTGATACTTCTCAGGTACACCTAACCTGCACAATCGTACCGTCTCTAGGTCGCGGACCCTAAGCATTCGTCACTCTGTTCGGACACAGACTTGCATGAGCGCCTCCTGGGACAATCGAACGCTCGTATCCCGAGGACCAGGTGGGGCACCTACCACGACCCTTGGCGGCGTCTGTATAGAATCTTCGCAGAATATAGAGCTCATTTACGCCGGAAGGGAAGACGTCAAAAGCCTAAATACAACGTGCCGGGAAAACCGCAACACGACATTCCCTTGGCTGCAACCGAATTGATGACGACGACTCGGACATAATTTAGGTATTCTTGGGCCCAAGAGGGTGTGAACATAATGTCTGCAAGGGACAGTCGCAGCTCTGCTGTACCAGGTGAACGTGCGGGAAGGATGCACACGTGACGGCGTGGCAATTTACCAGGCGACATGACTGACCAATCAGCATTTGAGTCAGGAACCGTTCGCCCGAGACTGGAGTTTTCCCGGTCTTTCAGGTACGTCTTCTCGCGTCAGTAAGAAAGTGGACTGTAAGGGACGAGTGTCGAGGTCGAACGGTGTTCCATTTCGCTAGGATGACGTAAGCATGGGTCTGTGGAAACGTGCCTTCTGCAGGTCGACGACAAGTATATTCGACATTACTCTAAACTTCTGATATGAGTGGCCTTGGATGTGCTTTTTTCTCGTTCGTGCATTCTACTTAGGATGATGCAAGCACTTAGGCAGGTACACAGGCAACCCACGTCCTGAACTCAAAGCCTTCGCTTCAACTACGTGGGCCGTCGTTTATTGTATTCAGAATGGATACCGAAATCAACGGCTGAAGATATTGGGATATGAACCTGGCGATGAGCAAAGGCCACGGCGAGGCTTTTGATGACTCTGTTCCCCACCAGTCGCAGCAACGTCGTACAAAGTCGATGAAGCGGCTCCCGCCGGACCCTTAAAAAGTTCCTTGGCCAATCTGGGCATGTCGATCAGACACGGGAAGGTCACCTTGCCGTCCCTGGAAAGTCTGCTTGGCAGATGTGGTAGCGTACTGCCCAACTGCAAAGTGTTTCCTGAAATGTTCGAGCGGCGGATTGACATCAAGTGCAGATGCAATAGACCTGTACAAAAAGCACTGTCGAGATCTGAACAGTCGATCCCCACGCAGAGTGATCCTTAATTACTTCATGGAGTGACTTAACTGAGTCTAGGAAAGACTATCAGAACTGTAGAAAGGCCTAAGAAGTTTGCTTCGTGACATGGGCGTTTCGAATCTTCATATGTAACGTTATGAAGAGCCAAATAAACTCTACGCAAAAGCCCGCATCCAGTTAAGTGTGGATACTGGTCTATGCGTTTGCGACTCGACATAAGGCCGCAGCTTGACGAAAGTGATCACTGCAGGAGCTCTTGATGATGGATACCGCATACAACAAAGCGAAGTCAGATATCGTAACATGCTTGGAAAAGCTCGGAATGAAGCTTTACACCGTAATTCAAGCTCCTTCTCTAGCCAGGCCTAGAATCAAGCTTGTTACCTTGTGGGCTCACCCGACAACCCTAGGGGCCCTGCAGGACCCGGCATGGAAACTTGGTGAGTCGAACGCTCAGGCCATTCGCTTACTTTGTGTTACCAATAGAATTCAAGATCGACAGCGAGACCGATTTTCGGGCTCCAATATTAGCAAGACAGTGAATCCCCCGGTCCTCCACACGTGGCACTCCCAGAGCATGTTTCATGTGCCACTCCCCTGGGGATCATAGAACCCGTGGGACATGTCGCAGGGACCCGAGCAAACAGACGATCTTCCCACGCTCGAGCTTACCCAGTCTGACGTGTTACGATATGTCGTTGACCAAGTCTAGCGAGGTTTCGAAGTGAGATCCTCCGCAATGTGTACGAGCCCTTATCTCATCGAAATGACTCACATGCCCACAAATCACTGCGAGCCCTATATGGCAAACGAATATTGCGTTCGAATTCCAATCTTGGCAAGAGATTACTCGGCTGTAAGCGAGAACGTTTTGACCACTCGAGGGCTCAAACACGGGACCAGCAAACGATGTGGACATTCTCCTCTGCCAAACTGACTGCCCTCACCCAAGTGATAGCCGAAGATCCAACCAGGAAGTGATTGTAGAAGCGGGGTTTAGTGGACGCTTGTCTGAAACATGCTTCTGGATCTGTTCTCAAATATTATGTGGCATGTGGTTAGGCATTGTCCTAGGATCTCCGCACTGAGTTTCTCCAGCAGAGCTTCGGGGAGGGCGAGGCCTGCGGGGAAAGTCATTGCAAGTGTGATGAATGTGAACACATACGGGGCACCGTTACACAAATCATTGGGCACGGTTGCCGAGACTGGAGAACAGTGGAGTCATACCTTTCTTCTGTTCCCTACGGAATGGCTTGACTCACCTACTAGTCACTGGACATCCAGTACCAATCATCGACTTCATATAAAACCCCTATATTCTTCAGAAGCAATTCATCTACCAATCATACTCAGATATACATTTCCTCTGTCAAAGCAGCTACATTCCGACTACACAATCTACGATCTACACCCCTACACTAACAAAAGATTCAAGGTTGGATTCCGAGATCTCTCGAACCTACAATTGCACTGACACCCGTCACAGATGTCCGGAACCTTGCAACCGATCCTCCAGCGCATCGAAATGTTTGTCGCCGGAATGGAGAAGGAGTATTGGAGCAAACCAAAAATTCAAATTCCAGCAATCAGGCCAGCAATAATCGCTGGATCGAGCCAGCTGGACATAGCGCTTGTGGCGCAGTTCCTCCCTGGTGAAATGAGCGCCTCACATTACACAGCGGTTCTCGATGACTCGAGCAGCCTACGCCTTAGAATCATTGCTTATGATGTCCCCTCGGATGAAATGAAGGAAAAACTGATCTATGGTGGATCTCCTTTTTACGTTGGGCATGGCTTGTGGATGCGCTTTCTCACCGGTAAGTACTTACCTCCCTTTGTAGAAAATAGCTAACACATCGACCTAGTTGAAGAGTTGGGTAGATTGGTAAATTCGTGGAACCGAACTTCAGGAGAACAATGCCAAATTCTTGAATTTCAATCCAGCATTAGAGACACGGTGGATAAGCGGAAGACGTCATTCTGGACAATGGTTAAAAATTACTACTTCAGCGTCTCCAGCTATCGAGAACACGCGGACCAAGCTGAGGGTAAACAAGGCGTCGGAGTTGACAGCGCTGAGTTGCTCTTCGAGAACGAGGCGGTAGACATCGGCCTGTATGCCTGTCGCGTTGACCGTCACGGTGAGGCATCCATTAACCCTGTGAGCTTGCGAGACCCCAACCTGGATCGTTTCTTCACCAATAGCACGATGTTATCCAGCACAAAGTTCGAATGCTACCAGGTAAACGAAGATACGCATTACCTAGACATGGAAAAGTTTAACTTGAAGGGGGTATTGTTCAGATTTGGGCCAGGTAAGACGATGTCGATCCATTTACGACCGAGTTTGGCACGAACAAACTGACCAGATTCAGCCAATCTTCCACAGGACTGGTACTTGGATGATTTGTTCGTGTGGAAAATGGAGGTAGAAGACGAAAGAAGAACTCAAGGTCTCAGTATAAGCCAGACCTAGCGGCATGCCTTCTACGTACTAAATCCATTAGCTGCGATGTTCAACACATTACAGAAGTCGGATTGACTATAACACCGACTCAACGCGCGGTGTCAGACATTTGGGTTATCATCATGGTGGCAGGCTGTAGGTGTATTACACGGTAAACTTGGAGTCCAGTGTCAGACGGCGAGTGAGGATATTCTTTTTGCAATTACACTCTTTAATATCATGGATTCTTCTTAGAGCATTGTACCTAGTATCATATCGTAGGCTATATACTCATATAGTACGAGGGAGCATTCCAGCACCTAACAATTCTCTGGGTGTCACAAAACGACTCCTTAGACAAACCCAATGACAGGAATACGGTCATAGGTCCCAAAGAGTTGAGTTCGCCGCATGCTGGCTGGCATCAATCGTGAGTCGTGAGTACTCTGGTCGCTTCTGCTCCTCTCGTGCCAAAACGCGAGGGCAAACGATTTCCAGTGAAACATGCAATGCCACATAAGCTCCAAACTTCGGAGATCTACACATGAATCACCAGGCTGTTGTGAGGCATTCAAAAGATGGTGGTTTTCCAGTACCCGCTCGGTCTCGTCACTCGGGGGCGGTTCACAACGATAGGTTCGAGCAAGAAAGCTATATCCTCGCTTCCCGCCCGAATATGTTGTATGAGTACTTATAGTTGAAGAGAAGAAGTCATTGTCATGGCTGTTCAAGGAAGGAATATCCAACGTCGCACAGTGTCCCGGCGGACTGGAATGATCGGCCATGACGTCATCCTTTGGTTTCCCCCACCGTACTTGATAGCTGGCCATCCGGCACCTCCGAAACTGTTCAACCAAAATGTGTCTCGGATCTCTCAATCAATCTTCTAGGTACTCTCCCTCTGTTACGGACGGCCAGTTTTCCAGTTCTAGTTGGCCATTTTCTGGATTGTTCGCTTCCAATGGCTGTTGTCCAGTGTCGTTACACTTCCTCTCTGCAACAGGAGTTTTCGACACCTTGCCTAGGCTTGAATCTCTTACAAGCCTCTGACTTAGTATACTTCGCATGTGAATGATGGCAGGTGGTACTAGAGGTAAGCAGGCGCCGATGATCCCAAGGTATAATTCTACACTGGATAGAATGCTTGACGGGACCCCGTCGTGGGTACCATCCATGGGATTCATGTCGAAAAGATATTTGAATCGAAGTCCGACAAGAATGCATGTTCTGCAGCCATGTCAGTGTGATCCCAAACCTCGTAGTTCTCTTCAGCTCACATGAAGCCTAGACCAAACAAGCTTGTTATTCCGATCTTCTTCTTGACTGACAGATGTCGGAGCCTCCACACCTCGGGAGCTGGAATGACGATAATAGCGACGTCCATTACCAGATTCATGGTACCACTGATAACGTAGCGACTCACACCCTTGAAGTAACAGCCGTCCCGAGGGCCCTTAATCACGGGATCCCAAACGTATTGCGGAGGCTTGCAGTCGCCGACCAGCACACCAACTTGCCACAACCAGATAGCAACGCATAAACCAAAAGAGATATTGATGGAGATCAGTGTATGTTTCATGCAACGGAACAGCAAACGGTACAAGAGAAGTATTGATAGCTTTATGAGTAAGATGGTCACACCCCATATGAAGTATTGAGCGTAGGAAATCTGAGTACTGTTAGCCACAAACTGCGGAGGCCCTCGGAAGTCTTCTTGGTAGCGCCGACTTTTTGAAGAGGTACTAATACCTCTGGATTCTGGCTCATTATATCCTTGAGATGGACCCCTGCGCCCCATCGCATCTCTACTTTTGTTAGGTGAAGGAGTTGGTATCGGGATATAGACGCATCTACCAAGGGCTTTAGTGCCCACGTCTGCACTTGCACACAGCTATATGCATTAAAAAACATCCGTAAGATTCTGTAAGACGCCCATGGTTTACTTACTGTAGCACCCATTATCAGGTAGTCGCTGGCATTGCATCGTCGTTCCTTGATGCTGATAGCCCATAGTCTCAGGCCGAGGGCAATATAGTCGAGAAAGATGAAAATCACCGACACGACCAAGGACGCGATGCCTAACGGGGCTGGAGGAATACTGATCATGGTTTTGACACGAAGACCAAGTGAAGAAGTGGGCCGCGAAGATGCGTCAGCCCGCCGAAAACACTTATAGGTAGGATCTCTTAAGGCCCCCAAAACAGGCGACCATTTACGGTATCAAACTCCGATGCTGTGCGACCACCGAACCGTAGTTTTGGGTCCACCAATCACCAATGATTGGCGGTCCTGATATGTGGAGTGTTATTTAGAGTAAGGATAAGCATGCACTAACATTGTGTACCACCTGTCTTCCCAGACTAACAGTTCAATACTAGGACGATGTTCTAGATGCCAGGCTTTCTTGACCTATGCACAACTTCCCTCGATGCTCTTCTATAAATGGCACCTAGACGGATGCACTTGTAATCCAGAATTTCAATCCACATCCGGGTGATAGAATTATGTATAGCCACCCGGACGTAGTGATGAACGGTTTTAGGGAGTGCAAGGTCGCGGCTCCCATCTTGGACGAGAACGTCAGGCTCCGACCTCTACGGTCACCAATCGCAAAGATTCCACTATGCCCCCAATTACCATGTTCCATAGTGACTTGCCATGTCGTCTCAGCAAAATCCTAGGAAAGACAAAACACGTCCGTCGCCAGAGATGTTCTTTCGTTGCGGAGAGCGATCCCGATCCAAGAAGACCCCGAAAGCGCCGGCAACTGCAGCTGACGGCTCTAAGACACCAGTCACCCCAGCAGAATCGTCCGTTGCCCAGCGAATTGGACCATCATTGCCACTATTCCCGAAAGCACCAACAACAGCAGCTAGAGGTTCTGACACCAGTCACCTCAGCAGCATCGTCCATTCTTCAGTTAGCGGACCCGTCACTGCGACCGTTCCTAATAGTCCCGGCGACTGCATCTCAAGATTATAGAGCACCGTCATGTCCATCATGTTCGGCTCGGATGGATGCTGCCCTGTGAGGCGGATAAAGCCTCTGATCTGTGGTCCTAACTTTCAGAACAAAACTTCCACCCCTGGCACATGGAGTTGACCACATATGACACTCCAACTTCAACGTTGGTGTCTTTCAAGTCCGGCGGCCTATACCTATGTCAATGACAGCTCGCTCCGTCTCTCTTCTCCACCTCATCAAACTGTCTGTGTTCGATGACACTGCCCACCGCCCAAGCTCCTACAACCTCAACACAATGAATCCGCGCATCCAGGACATCATAGATCGCGACCCCTCAAGTAGTATACAGCTAAAGTCGAAAGGAAAGAAGGCGTACCGGATATCAAAGAAAGCGGCCTTCTGCTTTGCAAAGACGCACGCTATCACCGACATCTTTCGGCCATAGCAACATTTATGGGTCGCTTTCAAACCGCGGACTACTTTGTGTGTGGTCACTGCTCCACGCCAGTAAAAGTCACTACAAAACACCATTTCAGAAAGCGGTGTCGCTCCAAACAGCTGGCAACACTACTTGCTATAGTCTCCAGGCAAGATAGCGAGAACGAGGAGAATCCAGAGCATGAGAAGAATGGAGGGGATGAGGAGGACGAGAATCACCAAGATGTAGAGGCTGGAAGGAATGACCTGGAACTTGATCTACAATTTGCAATGTTGAAAGACATCACGGTCAAGACCTTTCATACTGGGATGTCATGTTCAGATACTTGAATCCAGAATGGAGGGAGAAACGAATGATGTGGAAACAACGACGATTCTAACCTGCAAATGGCTGTGAGCATTCTTCGTACCGCAAGCTTGAAGTTGATCTTGTCGAGGGTAAGATTCAGTCCCTAAATCTATTCCTCTCCCCCCCCCCACCCTGATGGTAAAGTATGCATTGTCAGCTCTTTGTGCAACGGAGAAGTTCCATGAGATGGAGGAAGACGGCGACAGAGACGACGATGCGGAAGGTGAAGGAGATACTTCAATGGAAGACGAGGAGGGTGTTGGTCGCTCAACCGATGATGATAGTGCTGCAGGAGAGGGCATTGCACAGGACTCAGCAGAGTAGAAACAATGTATGAAGAGCTATCGAGGAGTCCCGAGGTCGTCTTGGGATGGTTTGGGTGCAAGATCGCGGCTTCTGTCTTAGGTGGCAAGGTCATACATCCTTGAGCTCCACCGCCAATGCGAAAGATGGCTGCTCAACGCCCGTACCAGTGATCGTTCATTCCAGCGACTAATTATGTCTACCAAAAAAGACCAATTAATCCTGCCCGATACTGTGTCCCGTGCAACACCATTTCAACACCAATGTTCCCATTTTCTGGGACCTCCACCAAGCTGGACATGGCTATCACGTCGTCGGGCCTAGTAACAGCAAGGATTTGTAGTGAATGTATGTACTATAAGTGGTATCGTCCATGGTCCAGAATTCTTATCCAAGCCCAACCTCAGCCTCCACACGTTACCTCCCACGAACCTCTCCCTCTGTTGAACCCATCATCTCGTGTAGCAAATGGTAGCTCCGGTCAAGCCCCCAATCAGATCAGCGTGGATATTGCCCTCCGGCACTCCGATCCAACACCCCCAATCCCTCAACAGTAGCGCCACTCCCCTTCCTCGAATCTCCCACGCCCATTCCGAGACCCATTCTTTCCCTCTCCAACAACTGCTGCTCCCGCTGCAAATCGCGCATATATCGCTCTCGTTCCTGCCTCGCCTTCTCCTGCAGCTCACCAAACGGATCGAATCGATCACTAACAGGATCCTTAAACGGGTTCTTCACCCAAGACCCGCGATCCGTCAGCGTCGTCGATCTCGGTCTGCCCCGAAGCACATCATACGCCTTATTCAACGGCGGGTCAGCAAAGGGATTGGGCGTCGGTTGGGGAGGCGCGATACGCGAGCGGTTCTGCTCAGTTGAGACGGTCTCAGGTCGCTCGTAATGCCCAGGGGCGAACAGTGAGTTGGTTGATGACTGTGTGAAGTGCGAAGTCGCGGTATGCACTGTCTCAGGCGCATGTAGCGAGCCTGAGTTGCCTGGGTCAAAGGCGTCTTCGGCGTGCCGCATGCCGAATTCCTGTTTCGCACGCCGCTTTTTCCGCAGGAAGAAGAAAGCGCCTGCGATGAGTGCTAGTCCGCCTGGATGCTTGTTAGATGTGGTAGAGGTTGGGATTGGGTAAGAAAATTCACGAACCTAGGATGATGAGAGTGATCAAGGCAGCTTCGGCCCCCTTGCCCATGCCACCAAATGCACCATTATTCTGCGTGGCCTTCTGTGGCTGGTCGTTGCCGACGGTTCCAGCGCCTGATAGTTCTGACTGTGCTGATGACGGCGGGACAGTCACAGTAGAAGTTACTTGAGATGTGGACTCAACCACAACCGATGAGCTGGAAACCGGGTTCGATCGAGTCGTCGTGGTCAGTGTTGGTATTGCTGTAGTGCTGACAGCGGGTTGCTGTGATTTGGATGTCGCGGCTTCGGTACTCTGTGCCGCAGCGGTCGATGACTTGATTTGAGTAGTTTGCGCTGCGCTCGTAGCAGTGTTGGCTGCTGTGGCGGTCGATTGACGAGTGGGGTTTGACGCTACTGAGGACGATTGGGGTGGAGCGGAGGTAGCGGCTGGGGCTATAGTGGACGTCGCCGATGGTGCGTCTGCTTTTGTTTGGCTAGTTGTAGTCGCCTCTGGACGCCTCGTGCTGACCCTTGATGCTTCCGACTCTTTCGGTGACTCTGGTTCTTGACCTTCGAACTTTGTCCCTGTTGGAGAGGGAGAATCAGGTGAATCAGGAGAATCCGGTCCTGGAGTAGTGCCAACGGACGAGGCGCTTTCGATGGCATTCTCCTCTGATGTCGGTGTGGCTCCTTGGCGAGGGACAATCTTAAGTGGGGAAGGACGTCGGCGTTGGTAGAAATGCATCTTGGATGTTTATGGTATTACAACGTTAGGAATTAGAGATTGAAGGAAAACAACGCGTAACAGAACAGGCGAGGTCTTCGAGACCACGAAAGAAGCGAACGTCCCGGTCAACGGTTTGGAAGAACACACGATAATCAGTCCACAACCAGGCGTCAAGGCAACAAAGAAAGAGAGAAAGAGAACGTCCCAAGAGAAAAGGGAATGCCAATACTTTAGACTGCCCTCCATCTGGGACAGTTATTGCAACGATGCGCCGCTTCCTCCCCCATTTGGTCTGAGCTCCTGGCGTCGTAGAGCCAAGCTTCGGGAAGAGAACGTTCCTGAGATGGATGTGCAAACATCTTGGCTTCCGATTGAGCGAAGATCAACTGTCTGAAACTGAGCCTCAACGCTAGCCAAGCTGGTTGACGCCAGCCGCGTCGTCTTGAACTGAAGCACACGTGTTACTGCTGTGAAAGCGACGCGGGGTGGCTCCGCGTGGGGTCAATCCGAAACGGCTTGGCCGTTTGACGAGCACAGGTGAATCTCGAGATGCCTCAAGAAGTCCAGAGATGCCGTCATTGCATTGGGGCGGAAGGCTGCATGATCTTATACAGCCGTCGTTAACACCCAGCAATAGCAACGCTGTGGCTTTGTGAGCGAGGCATCTGTGTTCGGATGCGCGAGCAGCGAGCAGCGTGCGTGGCGGTGCGACGCAGGCACTGGCACTGCGTGCATGACCAGATGACGAGCGACAAGAACTTCAAATAGCTAAACCGATGATATCGAGAGATTGCATTGATGGCAGTACCACCTGAGAACGGAAGGACGATTCGTGGTGGCGGATGCGACGCGTCGAGATAGAAACGAGGTCCAGCGATGATGACATAACGTGTCCGTGCACTCAACGCCCGGATTCAGTCAACGCCCCGCTGAACACAAACCACCCCTACTTTTAATGCTCTATAACGCTACTAAAATAAGCTTAATTAAGGCTGCAATTATAGAAATAGGAGCGCTAAAGCCTACTAAATCTTTCTCTTATACTAAAATTGCTAGTAAGTATAACGTACTTGCATAGCGAGTCGGACAGGCAAGCGAGTCGGACACTCTGCCAAGACCCCACCAAAATCCGTACTATACACAATAGTATAGAACTACTATAAATATTTCTTAAAAATTGTAATAGGCTAATCTATT
>MU004444.1:0-83107 GCA_010405375.1 Lophiostoma macrostomum CBS 122681
AATTCCAGTGGCTGAGGACTCAGAGGTGGAGCTTGAAGTGCTCGTTGGTCATCGCGAGCTGGGCGAGTGGAAGATAGCCTACTTCAAGCAGTATCATATGGAACGCGAGCTCCATCTGGTACAGCAAAGTTCTGCCTCCAGCTTCACCTTCTCGGGCTCGTCCGACGAGAGTCCAAGCGACCCCGCTACTCTCCAACGACCAGCGTTACGGCGCTGGAACGTTGAGCAGCAGACCTCGGCCTCCTCCAACTGCTCCGGAGGTTCTTCCTTGTCCCGCTCCACCTCCTTGGACTCGTCCGTGGGCTTTTATTTACGCCTGCCACTTCGGCGGGCATGAAGCTGTCCCTTCTCCGAGAATCCTGGAGACACAGGCGACGAGGACCTGCTTGGACGCTGGGGGCGCATCTGCCCTACGAAATGTTGTGGCGTCAGCTTCATAACGCAAGCTCCTCACGCGCCTCCGCTCTAGGCCTGTCCAAGCCAAGCAACCGACACTATGCCTCCGAAGAAGCGACCCGCCGTCAAAAAGGAAGAAACGCAGGATTTTTCAGACCTCGTGTTCTTGCAGCCATGTTGCTCCTCTGCAGAGTTACCTTAAAATCCGTGCTGTTCCACAGCAAAGGAGTTTTTCTGGGCCAACCAGCGCGGGGCCAGCTTATTAGAGATGGGTGCGTGGGTGCAGGCGACTGGGCAAGAGGACCCGGTGAGAGTTACTAGACCTGAGAAATTTCTTGCGGATGCACAGGCTCGTTCGCATTCCCTTGTTGACGGGTATCTTTTCGATATATCCATGTTTGGCAAGTTCGTCCGTTCTGCTGGGCACCGAACGTTTGTCCGAGGGCTAGAACCTATTTGAGTACTAAAAAAATAAATCAAACAGATATTGTAAAATTGCTTTTTTGTGGTGCTGCTCATGACCTTCACTTTTTTCAATGAAATCATGGATTTTACGACAACATGATAGATTCTGACATGATGATATGGTGACCTACTTCCTACTTCGCTAATCTCATTCGACCTCGTCCTTGTCCACGCGGCCCCGTGAGGCGGGTGGTTGTCGCGTGACGAGTATGGAATACTCGATCTTCCGAGCATTTCCTCTTGAACTCACCGCCCCGCCCTCCCCTCCTTCACGTATGGCCACCAGGAATAGGATAGTGGAGATGCCTCAGTGTGTGGAGAAACGTCATACACCAGACCCCGTTGTTCAAGTGTGGCATCAGAGTAGGCGGTGGATCCAAGCGATGAACCCCGATCACCTTATCGGCCGGCTCAAGCATATGTCCCCAAAGTAATGTTCATCTTGCATCGTACGAAATTTTCTACTACAAGGTGCCTCTTAGCGTAGATTTGCGAAATGCAACCCAGGTAGCGTTTCAACAAGTTTGCTAAGGGCACCTGTCTTCTTATCCCCCCTCAAGAATAGTCACTGACCTTGTATCCGGTTCTTTAGACCCTCTCGGTGGCCAGGTCGTTTCACCAACCCTTGTGCGCTCGAGGCAGTCTTCCTGACGAGGGCCATCTCTTCGAAATCCTGACAAGGTCCTTGAGCAGGGAGAGCCTCTCAAACAGGTTCCTCTTCGATGCGCGTCAACTTTGTGTCGCTGTAACTCCCCTCGGGCAAGCAGCCAATTTGACACAGCTCTGTCGGTCGAGCTGGCCCTGGCAGACCACCTCCTAGCCAGACTGGCTTCACTTCGTCCGGATTGCTGATCTGCCGATGAAGCAGCTCCCACTCTTCCTGCTGTCTGGACGCTCTATTTGGGAGGACCGCACACTCGCCCGGCTGTAGCGCTGCCTTATTCCATTCGTTCCATTCCGGCGTGGAAACTTGCTCTACTGCGTCCAGTTGCACCTTCTCAGAATTTGCTCTGGCGATTGCACTTCTTGCCGCACTTCCACTAGCATTGGTCTCTGCATCCGTCGATATATGCAGCCAGATATTTTTCTTCTTATGTTGTGCGGGGCGCGGGGGCGCGTCATCGAGTGGGTCTGATGTACTTCTATGGCACGATCGATTGCTCAACGTGGCGAAGAAGTCCAGGAATCTCCTCGGGAGGATCACGGTAAGGAGGACGCGGATAGAGGGTAGCGAGACGCAGATGAAGCCGCAGCCGAGTTCGAGCTCAGTCCAGACGGTGACGGGGACATAATCCCAGGTAGGATCGGTAGAGATCCTGAAGCTTAGGAGAGCGTGGACGCGGATCATTGTTGCAATGCAGCCACTGCGAAGGTTAGCCAGGAGAGACTGAAATATAGAAGACAGGTTGCGTACAAAGTGCCGATTGCGAACATCAATCCGACAGCTAGCTTCTTGTACTTGCCGATATTGAGCTTCCATACGCATGGCATTGGCAGGATCAGGATGATGAGATCCTGCGCAAGGGCGATCCCGCTGGTCGAATACGCTAGAGCGTTGATATCGAGACATTTCCCAGTGAGATCGCGGTTCCAGAAGGCTTGGATAGGGATACAAGCCATGACGGTCGCGAGGACAAGACCTAATGTTGAGGTGACGATGAAAACAAGCGAAGCGTAGCAGGCAGTTCGCATCTTATGAGCCATAAAGATTTGAAGGTAGAATAGAATCAGGGACACCTTGATGAGGCCGAGTACGATTACGTAGGTTGACCAGGAAATTGAGACTATACGGTCGTCAGTCATGGCGCAGATCATGGACATGCTGCTGCGTACAGAGCATCAGACATCGTTTCAGATGTCCGGATTGCAAGTCCCAAATATGTCTCCCAAAGCCCGACTCGGTAACTGAACATGGGTGTTAGCCACGAAACATTGAAGCTGTGTCTCTGTCGTACTGGCAAGAATGCATCCGAATGGGACTGCAGTCAGTAACATGGCCACCATAATCATGTAATCATCGATAGACAGTCGCTTTGCGAGCGTCTTGCCCGCAACTCGCAAAGTTACGAAGATAACTGCAACGGAGAAAACGGCGATGGTATATACAAGCACTTCATGCGTCTTGGTCTCACGAGACAGTCCACAAACTGCTGCTCGTACTTTATGCGTGTCTGTAGAACGATCAGCCTATGGATGATTCGGGTAACAGTCATTGAATGGAGCATGTTCCGGCATGAATCTGAGTCCAAGTACTTGTGCTTGGTCTAGGAACCAAAATGGCATCGAAAGGCTTACGTACTGAGGGTATCTTCCATGCTACAATTTGCGAGCATGCATGTCGCCCAAGTGTGTGAAAGCTCCTCACTATCACAGAGGCAGGTGTCATCTTTGATAGCACAGCCGGTGGGAGGGTAGGTATGGGAGAGACATTGTATCTACCAAAGAGTCAGCACGTGCATCAGGTCTTCGTTTGCAATAGCAGACTTACTCCACATACTGGGGCATCTGTTAATGACAGTGCCCGCTCATATGTCTTCCCACCAACCGCAAAGGCGCCTGATAGCGTCCAGGACCACAGGATCGCTCCGACGAGAGTGCGCATGCGCATTCTCGTATACAGAATCCCTCAGTGACACATGGAGGCCCTTCTTCGTACATGTAGGCGGAAGGCGTATGGTTGAGGAGGTAGACACTGCGGACGCTTCTTCAGTAGCCTTGCTTGGGGTTCCCGTCGGCGTTAGATTGACGCTGTCAAAATATCGTTCCATGCCCCACCTTTTGAGCGAATAGTGTTGTTTGGCGGCGACCGGCGTCGATACAATGCCAAGTGGCGAGCGACAAGTTTTCGCTAATCTGACTCGCAAAGTTCAAGCGCAGAAGCTACGAGGTATTGTTGGCCCCGTAGGAACGTCCTGTGGAGTCGTAACCTTAGCGAGTCTTTCAAGTCAGGGCACAGACTTTCGGAAAACGCATGGAAGGTTCTGCGATCGAATCAGATGGCGCGGACGCTCTCCGCTACGGGGTCTAGCTCGTAGTGCCAGACTACGGGAGCTGGTCACTTAGTTTTCGTGCATCAGTTGCCACGAGCCGGCAGATCTACGGGATGTGCGATTCGGTACAGATGTGGGAGTCAATCGCGAAGGAGGCGTATTGTGTAGCGAGGAGGACTTGGTAGGTACGCATCAATGGGAGGTGCGAACGAAGGTTGGACGAGTGGCCTGAGGGATAGAGTACCGCCTAAAGCGCATGACAGATTCTTGTTTCGAAGTTCAGAGGGGAATAGGCGGAGAAGGTTGCAGATCTGTGTGGGGGGCATGAGAGGGAAACAAGGGGGACCCGCCACGCCGTTGCAGGTCGTGGAATGCACAACGTACCATGTCAAAATGAAACTGTCCATCCTTCTTTCAGGCGGACGCGTAAGGCAGATATGGGTATCATAAGCATCAAAAAGAACACCGCTGAAATCAGAACATCGCCATTGCATGCGGTGGGCTTCCCACGCCCCCAGGCACATTCTGCGGAGCACTCGTTAGCAGGAATGTCCATCTACCTAGCTCCCTACACTTGGAGCTCAGTCCCTCCAGATCCCAGAACTCGCCTATCGGCATCCCCCACAGAGGCAACATCGAGGCGTGTAGACTCGACTCGAAACTGGGTGGTGGCCATGCCTCGAAATTCGCCGAATCCGAAGCAGCAGCGGCGAAGTAGGTATCGTGCAAGAAGTCCTTCATGTCATCAGAAGCTTCGAGACCAGCATAGTGATGCTCCGATAACTCTCGCTTTGCACGCTCCTCTCGCGCTGAGCGTTCAAGGGAGTTATATGTATGCAGCCAGCCAGTGCGAATGAGGAGAATATCGCCGGTCTGGAACGTAACACCTTGCGCTATTGCGCATGCTCTGAGATCCTCCGCTGTAATCTGGTGTGTCGTAAATGGGTTGTACTTGGCCCCAGACCACTCGTACACGTCGAGTAGCACGCCTCTACCGACAATGCCACGCTTTGCGAATGCGTCGATTCCGAGCGCGTTCTTCTTCGCTGTCTCTTCGCCTTCTATATCTGCTTCTATGTCGTCCGTCTTGAGGCCATTGTAGAAGAACCCGGATTTGGGATCTGCGAAATGGCGAAAGCCATCCCACTGACTGCTCGACTGAGTATTGTATGCAAGCTGATCGTCGAAGGCGCCGGGGCCGATGGAGTGTATCTGGTGTCTGAAGTTTTCCCTGCCGAAGAAAGCGGGGCCTGGTACGTTGAGGGGGAGGTCAAGGGGCACGATCGCGCCGGTTTGTATACACTCGTGGGACGTTTTGCGGATTCGTTCGGGGGTGAGGAGGTTCAGGCGGCCGACCTACCACAGTATGCTGTGTCAGCTCCACCATTACCCACCTAATGCACTGGAAACATGATGTACCTCGTCGCTCCCTCCCCAGAACCACGCAGAGCCATCAGGAGTTCCCGCGACATGAGGCAGTGCAGCTCGTTTGGGAAAGCTGGACGCGTCGCCGTTAGGATCGAGGCGCATGTCTAAAGGTCCCTATTCTACAATGATATGCCAAAGTATAACCATGAACAGAGAAAAAGACGCGCAAGAGGTCCTCAAATCATTCGGCATCGATGAAAGAACACCATTGAATTGTCGCGTGTGGCATTGACAGCTGGATATTCACGCGTTGCACTGTTCGTCATCATTTCGTAAGTTACCCCCACCTCTTTGACCTTCTACTTTGAGTATAGATCCAAACCTCGTTGCAACCACCTACCCATACGAAGTACACCACCATCAATATGTCGCTACGCCATCGGACACGTGGACTGAGCACGAGGCCTCGGCGCTGAACATCGATGTTCTCTCATACCCGCAGTTTTTGGCCGCACCGTCGAGCGCTCTGAAGAACAACGCAATATTCGATATCTCCAGGAAATAAGAGTTGACTTCTTGGACGAGCGCACAACTGGAGAGCTGCCACGATGCCCAGTCTTTTTCGAGTTGAGTAAGAGAAAGTGCCAGGAATCGCAACCTCAGGGCCGATTCTGTTGTCGCCCTTGCGGAAGAGACAGCAGTCCGCAATGTCCCAGTATCTGGCTGTTTCCAGACCCATTTCGAAATTTCATACGCCCTGGAAATTGGGCGCAGAAGCTGACGATGCGCTGCGACGATTTCATAGCGATATCCTGCTGTCATTAATGCCCCCCGTCTTTCTGCTCTCTCATTCGCGCTGTCGATTGGTCTGGCATGTGCGTGGCTGTCTTCTCCACTTCACCCACCACCTACAACTCTTGTCCAAGAAATTTGCCTCGGTGTACATTCTCGAAGCTTGCAGATCTAAATTGCAAGATTAGGACGCCATTGCGACAGGTTCTCTAGATTGTGGCTCAAGACCAACAACACCAATTGACGCACTGTATTTACCAGCCCAAGATCATCGGCTCGCCACTGATATACGTTCCAGAAACACCAAAGAAGGTTGCGAGATTGCAAAGGAAATTGTTTAGTACCTCGAGTGTCCTCGAGGCTATATATGTCGGATCGTGTTCCCATACAGTCTAATCTAATACGGGGCCCCACTATACGCTACCCGCACCCCCAGTCAATACCATCGGCGCGTATACTCCCCTCCTTGGCTCCCTTTACAGGCCTCGCCAACACCCTACCAAGATATTAAACAGTATCCCGGTGCAACATGTGCAAATGCTTGGCTGGCTTGCTGCAAACCCGGAATCAACCCTTGCAGTCGACCGCGACCTTGGGCAATTAGAGTGGACCAAGACCATGCTACCCGGAAACGACTGGCCGCCAAGTTTATAACGTTCGGGCATAGTCTCACGACATCACGGAAGACCCTACGTACCTTCCGATAGCGAGCACATACACTAGGTGCTGTTGGCGTTAGCGACGACCTGATTCTAGGGCGAGACGTTGTCAAGACGTGCTCAGGTGCTCAATCAAAGCTATGAGTGTTGTCAGTTCATCATTGCTGATCTCTCGTACCCCAGTATGGACAAGAGTATATAAGAAGAGGTACCTGGCACTTCCACCAAGGCATCTCTCACATTCGTTTTCAACCCTGAGGATCAAAGCACTCCTTCAAGAAGTCCCTCTCTAGCCTTCGTATAGGAAGATGAAGCAAAGCGCTATTGTAGCTCTCGCGGCGGTTGCCGCCGTCCAGGCAGTGCCCGTTGCCCAGCCATATGGACAGTGTATGTCATCCTGGCCCACCAAGACGATGACAACTCACATTCTCAGGTGGTGGTACCAACTACAGTGGCGATTCCGCTTGCCCATCTGACTACAGCTGCGTAAAGGTCAACGACTGTGAGTTCTTTCCTCTGGCTACCACTCACTGATGAATGACATTGACATTATCCAGACTACTCCCAATGCCAACCAGGCAGCGGTGGGGGAGACGGAAGCGGTGCTACAACCACTGCCGCTGCCGGCACCGGAACTACAGCAGCTGCAACTGCCCCAGCCGCAACGAATACCGACAACCCGCTCGCTGGATACGAGTTCTACGCCAACCCGTACTATGCCTCTGAGGTCTCCAGCTCCGCCGTCCCAACACTGTCCGCCAAGGGCAGCGCCACCTGGGCCGCGAAGGCGACTGAGGTCGCTAAGATCGGAAGCTTCACCTGGCTGTGAGTGGCATCTATCCTATACTTTCTTAAGTCTCACTGACACGCCAAAGCGACACCCGTGCGAAGGTACCAACCATCGCCGACTACGCCGCAGATGTGCAGAAGCAGAATGCAGCTGGCGCCAAACTCACACTTCCTCTCGTCGTCTACGACCTCCCAGAGCGCGACTGCGCTGCGCTGGCATCCAACGGCGAGCTGTCCCTAGCCAACAACGGAAGCGCGCTGTACAAGGACTACATCAACTCCATCAAGACGCAGATCGATGCGTTCCCTGACGTCTTCTTCACTCTAGTCATCGGTAAGAATCACACATTCTCTTCCATTGAAGCTGTCTCCGTACTTAACGCTAACAACCCCCAGAACCCGACAGCCTCGCCAACCTGGTCACAAACACCAACGTCGCCAAATGCGCCAACGCCGAAACCGCCTACAAAGAGCTCACCGCCTACGCCATCAAGACGCTCGACTCCAAGAACGTCGTCCAGTACCTAGATGCCGGACACGCCGGCTGGCTAGGCTGGCCCGCCAACATCGCGCCCGCGGCCAAGCTCTTCGGACAGCTCTACACGGACGCAGGCAAGCCGGCTTCAGTTCGTGGTTTGGCAACCAACGTCGCCAACTACAATGCCTGGACCCTTCCTACCTGTGCGAGTTACCAGCAGGGCTCGAAGACGTGCGACGAGAAGACGTATATCACGAACTTCGCGCCGCTGCTCGAGGCTGAGGGTTTCCCGGCGCATTTCGTCACTGACACTGGTATGTCTCCTTTCCCTTGTACCCATGGCCCAAGGCTTGGAAATAGATCGCGCATACTAACACGGATACCAGGCCGCAACGGTGTCCAGCCAACGAAACAGCAGGCCTGGGGTGACTGGTGCAACGTCATCGGCACGGGCTTTGGCGTGCGCCCTACGACCGAGACCAGCGAGCCGCTGCTCGACGCTTTCGTGTGGGTCAAGCCTGGCGGCGAGTGCGATGGCACATCCAACACGACTGCGACGCGATACGATGCGCACTGTGGGCTAGATGATGCGCTGAAGCCGGCGCCTGAGGCGGGAACGTGGTTCGAGGCGTACTTTGAGCAGTTGCTCGTCAATGCCAACCCTGCGTTTTAGATGCCAAGGAGTGATGGGGAGACAATAGGTTGAGACGAAGATGACGCTCGCTAGTCGACGGCTGACGAAGACAGTATGTTTTGTTGTAGATACTTGAGGAAGTTTCGATTCTTTGTATATAGTAAATCGCAGTGTAAATTGTGGAAGACATAGTCATGATGGTCTCACTCAGAAGCCTGCACGACAGTGTTAGCTCGTCCGATGCCAGCTGAGTACGTGTCTTACCACAAAGTCAGCGATACTGAGCGCGAGTAGGATGCCACCATGCCTACTGCAATGAACATGTGGGTCTCTCACTTTTCTCCCTGTCAAACTTGGCCATGTTCTCGTACCCGTAGTCCGTCATCCGATGGCGATCACTGCTTCAGTGCAAAGATACAGGCGCTTTTGCTCAGCGCTTTCGTCGCCGTGTCAGGATGGCGAGGTGGGCTGGTGGGCATTCCGGGCCCGACCTGTCCCATGCGATACCATACGGGGATGAAAAATATAGGGTCGGGATCCGAGTCCATGTTGTTCACGTCGAAGGCATCCAGTAACGCTAGAAACCTGTCGATTTTCTTCGTAACGGGAACGAATTCATGGTAACAATTGAGTAAAAAAGCCTTCAACGTGGGCTCTTCAGCGCAATCGAGTCATCACTCGGCTCCCTCAGCATTGTCTTCGTCGCAAACGCCTTCTGGGGCTCCATCAAATCCGGACGAGGCGTGTCGAGGCGCACATCATGCTCCAGGATTGGGGTCTCGGATTGATTCCGTCGCGCTTGGTAGGAACTCGTCAAAGATCTCGTCAGATCCTTTTCGGCTTCCGCAGATCCGAAGGTTAGCCAGTGGATGACTATTGTATCCCAGCTCACTATATTTCCGTTAGAGATGTGGATGAGCATTGTCTCGCACGACTTACCATCCATGGTGCACAATGTCAGACAGATCAAAGCCAACTCTTTCCCACTCATGATGTAGAATTGCACCATGTTGGCCACGGTCGGTAGCATGATGAGCATGCTGCCAAACAAGCTCTTCCACAAGAGTGTCCGGATCGCCCGCTGTATGTTCGTCCCCTTTCTAATCTCGGTTTCCACGTCCCGTATTCGTCGTCTTGTGTTTGAGCCGAAGACCCCAGAAAGTGACGATACGCCATGTAGTTTCACGACCGGGCGAAGAAGGTAGAAAAAGATAGAGGTGAGCGCGACGTTGACGGCGATGTCGACTGTCATGAAAGGAATCGAGGCTTTCCCAGGGATACCCATATGACACCTGCCGTCCGCAGGATCCATCTCTATAATGGGAGAGAGATAGGCGTTGATTGCCACAGCACCGAACGAGATGAGCATGACGACTAGTGAAATGATGTATAGCCAATCGCGACTGCGGCGAACAAAGGGTGCTCGCACTATATGGACGCGCTCGACGATGAAAACGTAGCTACGCCGGTGTCAGTGAATGTGTGCGATATGAGGATTCGACGACTTACATGACTAGTTTCACCGCGGTATACAGGAGCAAACAGATCCAGGTCGCTGCAGTGCAAAGGCCATGATTGTACAGGCCCTGTCCGGAGAGCATCACAGCAGTACAGACAATGAATGATATGACTAGGACGTAAAGTATGAGTACCAATATTGATGTTATGTTCCGCTTCATCATCGCGTTTTTTCGAAGCTTGCTGAAACGGGAACCTAAGAGAGTCAGAAATCGCAGTGGGTCGCGTGTGTTGGTTTAGCGTACCTAACATTAAAGATAAGACCATCATACAGAACAAAGAGAGTACTGTATATATCGTACGATCTGAGGGTCGCTCCCCGGCGTAGATCGTACGATCTGCATCTTCGCGAGGATTGAGGCTCCGCGATACAGCAGCCGAGACCACAGTCGGGCTAGACAAGGCGCCTGCGGAAAGGAGACCTGAAAACCACAGCCATGCCATCAATCGCATCTCGAAATTAGGTCCTTCAGATCTTGAGAATGCTGCAATGAACATCTGGGGTCGACAGGAATTTGACAGAGCCGCGACTGTGGCCACGGCGATGACATCTATGCCGCGTTTAGCATCGGACCCAGTGTCTTGCAGCCCTGTTTTGCGATGGCCAGATAAAGTTTGTGGATTTGCGCCGATGTATGCCCATGGGCCATGGCCATCCGGGGGCTTGGTAGTCGACGGACTTTTCCGGCGCGTGCGAGACCCTCAATCTAGATGTCTTACAGAAGTATGGCAAGTAAAGTCCGACGTGTAGGAACTTCCAGCCATCGACTAGCGTAAAGACTGTTGACCACGACAGAAACTCAACCGAAACGCTGCTGCATCTTGAAACCATTGGCAACTTGTTGAGGCGCGGTGAGCGGATATCCGGCCAAACTTTGCTTGCATCCAAGCGCTTGCGGATGCCTCGATCGTAGTCACTAATCGGGACGCTTCCCGTTGGCCCGATTTTCGATGGCGATCTTGCTAGGTAACGCTAGTGGGAACACCCGCTCCACGCACCTCCACACTTCGCCGACTGCCATGCTTTGCACACAGTTCCCCTGCATACTAGATTCGTATACATAGTCATGTAATCCACAGTCGATCCAGAGGTTTACGGCCAGTTTGGTTCGCGTATCGAACTGGTCGGTCTCGCGGTTCGTCCTGGGACTTTCACTGGAAGCGTTCTAGTGGGTATGCGGATCAGAGGGTTCAAGCAACTAGATGAGTTTCAGGCGGACCTGGACTAGCGTTCTATGGGGCGCCTCATTCTTTCCCTTCGAGACTCCTAGAGCATTTGTTAGTGCGAATGGAGCATGCATCCAGGTGCACTGCCTTACCAACAACACTCGACCTCCACTTCAGTTAACCAACCCTTTTTGTTTACCGCAGAATTTGGCACAAAGGAGTTCTTCCATTCCCGATCTGGATGGGGATTCTGGCCAGTAGGATAGCTAGGATCCGGGAAAAATGGGGCTGATCTGAGCCAATAATCTGGGGTAAGACCCATATTTTATTGAGCCTCAGGATTCTGCTAACAAAAAATTAAGGCCCCCCATCCAGATCGGGAATGGAAGAACTCCTTTGTGCCAAATTCTGCGGTACTCCTCAAGTCTCACTTGCTAGTTGCATTCCCCTTTGGCAAGGGCTCCAATTTCTACCAACTTCTTCTGACCAGCTTTTGGTTTCTTGGAGGTAATGGTGGCTGCAGCCCTGCAGTAGGTAGGTAGGATGCAAGTCTCTCTGACACTACCAAAAGGTACAGCTCGATGGTCAGACACCGTAATGACTCGGTGTCAATGCGCCTGACTGTGACTTTGAGCTTCTTTCAACATATCAGGAACGGTTCCAGACAATCTGTAAGCTGTGGTTCCTTGAACCTGTCTCATTAGCTGTTACTTCATCGATCCAGTTTTGTCAGCTGGCATGCCAAAAGCACAAATCAGTTCGGTGCGACATCGTGAAAGGATGCGATGAAAAGGGCTACGAGTAATGAAGCTTGTGAATAGAGGCGGTGGTTGAACTGAGATGGTCGCCATGATGCCATCCGTGGATCGTTCCTGCCAACCTGCATTACTAATCGAGCACGTGCCCGTCCATTTGCCCTCGGCCTGCCCAGGTGTGCCACGACTTGGACTTACGAACAATGTCACTACAGCGCTTGAGAATCTTGCATAGAAGAGGTTCATTACGAGACATCTGTGTAAAGACATCTGATTCAGCCCACTAAGGCTGCCTTACCACCTCCATACTTCCCTTCAGGGCCCTCGAGGTGCGCATCGAGCACCGCACTGGTTCCACTCAAAACGCTCTTGATCGCCTCAGGCAGTAGCTTTCCTAGCTCATCAGCCGTGCTGGCATGCGCAGCCCATATCTCGCCCCCGGCCGCCGCCTTCGCTATGCCAGAGTAATCGGGAGTGGGCGCGAAGGAAATGTTGAGTTCCTCGTTGGAGACTTTGGAGCCCTCGCCATTTGGATGAACTAGCAGCATACTCTTCCTCGGCGCATTCCAGCCCTTGTTGTTGAGCACAATGGTCAGGATAGGGATGTTGTAGCGCTTCGATATCCAGTACACAGAGCCCGGGACTGAGAAGAGATACGTGCCGTCGCCGACGATTTGGCATACGAACTGGTTCTTGCCTTCAGTGGCAGTAGCAAGCTTTATCCCGAGAGCGCCACCACCAGACCAGCCAAGTCCACCTCCCCCGCAATTTATCCAAGATCCAGGAAGCGTGGCCTGCAGTTGGTCTGCTACAAAGGCCGTCTGAGTAACAGCCTCGATAGCCCAGATCGTATCGTTCGGACACAGCGTCTTGAGCTGTTGCGCGAGATATGGTGTCCCGAAATGGCCCTTATCATCAACCTTGGCCTCGCTAGCAATCACCTCCAGTTTCTTCTTGTGGCTCTCCTGCAACGCGGACCATCTTTCGGAGAACAGGTTACTTGAGATCTTCTCCTTAAGAGTACTGCTAATGTAGTCGTTGAGCTGGGACAGAGAGGTGAACGAGTCGGCGCGGTACCGCTGGAGGGCTTTGATGTAGTATACGGGCATCTGCTGCTTGAGGGGGTCGACATCGATGTGGAAGACCTTCGCGCCCTCCTTGGGATGGCACTGCGTATTTATCCAAGGGACGTCGCAGTCAATGACGAGTATGACATCTGCGGAAGTGATAGAAGGCTCGACACCATAACGCAGACCCAGCCAAGCCGGATGATTCGCAGGAAAGCACATGTCGCTTCCTCCAGTGTCGAGCACGCGGAGTCCTTTGACATGATCCGCCAACTGCACCAACGCACCTACCGCTGCATGGTTCCTTCCGGTATAGCCAGCAATCACCAACGGCTCTTGCGCGTTGACCAAAGCTTCCGATATCGTCTTCACGCCACTCGAGGGTAGCGCGGCTGGTTCCACCGGGTGCCAGTATTCTTGTTCCAGGTGGTATGGCTCGAGGTCCTCCTCCATAGGTTCGCGGGCTCCGCAGAGGTATACTGGGCCTTGGGGATCGCTTGTTGCAAAGGATATTGCGCGATTGACCAATTGCTGCGAACATTAGCTTCACATCCATAGCTTGTGAGTGGTGACCAGCCCACCTTGACATTCTTCCCTGACTTGATCTCTCCAGTATACCTGCAGTACTGTGCGACGATCTGTTTCTGGTCTGGCACGTCCTGGATCCAGTGTATGTACTCGGTCCTGCTCCCGCGCATTTCTCCTTCGATTGTAAACGGCGACAGTCCAGCAAATATCAATACTGGTGCACGTCCGCATGACGCATTGTGTACGGCGGCACCGAGGCCTTGGGTTCCGACATCGACGTGGACTATGACGCATTGCGGTTTGCCCGTCAGTCGCGCATAGCCATCGGCCATGGAGAGCGCAACCATCTGTCACAATCAGAACCGCGTACTGATGGGCTTAGTGGTCGCGTACCTCGTTCGGACAGGTGACGATCTTCGGAAACTGTCCTCTCTTCTCATTCTGGCCCTTGACGATCGCTTCGATGATGCTGGGATGATCTGACCCAAGGTTCACAAAGCAGTGTGTGACGCCGGCTTCCCATATGGCCTCGAAAAAGGCAAACGATGCTGTGTAGACCCTAAAATGGTGTCGGTAAGTCGTCGAGAAGCTGGAGAGACCACTCTTACATATTGCCTGATTTGTGATTCGTCAAGCAAAGCTCCCAAGCTGTCAAACTGAGTTGTCAATTGTCAGTTGTCAGTTGTCTAACGTCCACGCGAAAGATGGCTGTCGGCTTTAAGGCACACAAAGCAGCCTTGACCGAGGAATGCGCGTCTCCTCTTGCTGGTCCAGGATAGCCATTGCCCCACTCTTCGGAAGCTCGCTGTGATCAATACCAAGCTTGGGGGAGTGCGCGTAGCTACCCCTCTATGGAGAGTGCTACGGTGCGAACATCGGCAGTGGAAATGCACGCTTCATCGCGGCCAGAATTCCGCGTTTATATCCGCCCACAGCCCCCAGGCACCCGTGGTATGCGTTCGACCTCAATAACTCACGCGACATGCCTGAGAAGCAATAGATGGAGAAGAATGGGGCAAACACTTCGAAGCAAGGTTTAAAGCGACAAAGGTGGACATCCGACAAGAATCGCCCAGTCGACGCCTGAGGCATAGACTGCTTACCTCATCCACCACGCTATCGATAACACCGTCTGTCGAGATCCAGGCCAGGGCTCGTTGCTTCCCGAGGTCTCTCGTTCGACTTACTGCTGTCTTCGTATTCAGAACTGTGCTCGTTTGGATCATCGATACATTTAACGTCATGTTTCTGGAGCTGTCTCCTGGCTCGATGTGGAGTCACAGAGGCGAGCGGCGGCGTTCCCACTTGAAACGCGTCTCAGTTTCATCAGGGTGCTTTCGACCCCAGCAATCTTTCATACAAAAGACACCTTGAGCATTGGATGTGGTCTCCCACTTTTGCACCTTGGGCAAATCTTGGCTTTCATCATCCTTGGAACCCCGACGATGTTGGGAACATTCGTACTCTTCTTACTGTGCATTCTAGATGCTGCGGCATTTTCCGTTTCGTGCGACGCTCGAGATGCCTTCTATCAAGCGTCGTTCCAAGATCCATCGTGGCATCTGTCGAACCTCTCCTGTAGTGGCCCCCCCGAGGTCTATACTGTACGATCTAGCCCTGGGAAAGGGTTTGGAGTCTTTGCTGCTGTCGCCTTGGAGCCTGGGTCGATCATCATGCGCGAAACTCCCGTCATCAAGATTACGCCCCCACCCCTTCATGAGGGCTTCGGTCACGCAATGCGTGAAGTGGGTGTGCTTGTGCGCGAAGTCTTCGAGACGCTGCCCAAGGATTCACAGGCTGAGATTATGTCTCTTCATGCGTACAGTACGACCACAGAACAGGAAAGGCCTGATTACGACGAACTAGTCCCCATTTTTCGGTGTAATGCCTATTATTCTGGTAATGAAATCGGCCTGTTCCCGAAAATCGCGAGGATCAATCATTCGTGTCGACCCAATACGAGCTACTTTTGGAACGAGCAATTGAACAGGCGCATTGTATACGCGACAAGACCAATCGGCGTTGGCGAAGAGATTTTCGTGTCATACATCCCGCTGCTCCAAACTTCTACCGAACGCCAGAAACGACTTGACCAATATGGCTTCAAATGCACCTGTGCAGCTTGCGCTGCGGATACACATTCTCAAAAATCCAGCGACCGCAGAAGAGTAGAGATTCGTCAGAGTATCAACATCTTGGAGGAACACTCGGCGATAGATGTACCAGGAATCGTGGCTGGGAAGAGGAAGCTGCAAATACTGGCCAGTGAAAGCCGACAACTTGTTGACGCTGTTGAAGAGGAAGAAGTGGCGGACTACTACTCCCAATGCTATCGCCTCGCTGCCATATTCCATGCAAATATACAGGACTGGGAGGCCGCAAGCATGTGGGCCCGTAAAAGCTATCACTTGAAAATGATGGCAGATGCGACTTCTCCAGGGACAAAAGAGATGGAATTGCTCACGACTCTAATCCTTGCAACTTGGGAGAAAGAGGTGAAGGAGAACGCTACGAGCCAGGTCTGGCATTGATCGAAACGCATGGGGCAGTTTGTCCCACCGCCAGACTATACAACATTACCACATGGGACTTCGGGTGCCTGCCGTAATCGCACCAACGGCGCTCACAAAAAGCATTTGTGTTCCGTTCAGCACCGATATTGTCCAATCAAAACCTCTGTCTCGACAGGACTGCAAGGTCCGTGATCGTCCAAATGCCGTTAAACAACGCAGAATGGCACGTCCCGTCGACAGCAAACTGGATAGCTCATCAATCACGTGTCTAGCTTTCGCATAAATATTGGTGTCCTGTAATTTTTTTCCCTCTCCTGGCTTCACGAATGGACGTGCTACACCTGCCTTACTCTCATTAACGAAGTGGTCTTCAAGCGGCCGTTTCCAACACAGTCGGGACGATCTGCGCACTTCGTAGTCCCAAACCCTACAGCGAACACAGACTCGACACGCTCCTCTTCAAGAATGATGCTATACCGGATTTGCCCTCGGACATCATCCACAGAGATCTTGCAGACAAATCTAACTATAAAGGCCATCTCACGATTCGCAGCTTCGAAAGTCGGCAGCGCAGCATGGCTACAGATGCGTTCCCTTGTCAATGTTGATAGTTCAGTAAGCTGTCTCAGTTGAACAATGCGATAGAAACGGTTCTTGTGTAGGAAGACGAACTACGAGATGCAGATCACATTGTATTTCCTGAAAGCCCCTGGCTAATTCAACTCAACATTGTGAGCGAACTACTCCCATCCCTGAGTAGTGATATAATCGATATTACCCGAAAGTCCTCTTGCTCTCAAGTGTCTTCGACTCGAGACACTGACGGGACACAGCGTCTCCTCAACAAGAATCCATATCCCGTCCAACCATTTACCAGCAACCAAGCGAAAGCAGGCATTACTACCATGAACATGGCTAGCATGCTTTTTACCACCCTAACTTGTGTTGTGATCCTCCGCCCCGCATGCGCAAGCCCCTTCTACCCCTACGAATACCCCAACAACACAGACACCACCAATGCCTCCCCCACAAACCCATCTCCTATCTCCCTACCCCTAACGAGCCCAACCACCAACAGCAACCCCTCCGACGCCAACTCACCCCCACCCCCACCCCCAGCTCAGTCCGCCCATTCTCCTTTATCCGACCCTGGAACCATCGTTGGCATAAGTCTAGTCGGCGCGCTCGCTGTTGTGCTAGTCGTCAGCCTCATTCTCTGGGCGTGTATGCGGCGACGGACGAGGTTACGCAGGCAGGTGGCGGAGATGGACGACGTGAGGGAGGATGATGTGGGAAAGGCGGTTTCGTCGCCGAATCGGGTGTTGGAGGAAAAGGAGACCGAGCAGTGGTTTAGGCGGCCGTCGAGGAGTGCGTTGCCGCCGCATCTTTGGAGGGCTAGGGTTGGGCCTTGGCCGTACTAGGTGGGTACGTTGATGGTGATGTGAAGTTTCCATGGAAAAATGATACAAGCTGCTAAGTTTCATCAGGACTCTCTCATGACGATAGGCGGTTGAAATTTATGAGTCGAACTTTAGAATGCTATGATGAGTCAACTACCAAAACCTGTCAACCGCATCAGTATCGCCTCAGGCTCACACCTCCAACATCAGTACCATATCCTCGAACTCACGAAATCACACCCTAGTCGTTCATCATGTTACATACCACTTCTCCCACCACTATGATTCCTATCCTGCTCTCTGGCCTCAGCCACGCACTAAGCGACGATCACTTCAACCCAGGCCAACCGAACGCGAAGCGCAACAACGATCCAACACACGGCGAGCTGATTCAACTACACTACTTCCTGATTGGAGTTGCAGTTCTTGTTCTTGTATATGCGTTCGGGTCTTGTGGTTACGTTCATTGGGATGAACGCCAGCGGCGACGAAACAAGGCCCCTGGTGCGAATTAGGAGAAGGGTGTGCGAGACAACATTAAATTGTTATCGTGTCACTTTTCTGGTGATGTGTATTGAATCGGATAGCAGTTCGAACCATCTTGAGAGGAGGAAACTCATTGTTTGTGTGACTCAAGCTTGAGTCATTCCGCCGTTGGAGTCATACAGTATCTTGAGGACTTGGCACATCAACATAACATGTCTTTCTTCTCTTCATCGTTTACTGTACTGTTCAATGCGAATCTTTTCCCATTCATGTGTGTCGAGGTTGAGGTCAGTCACCATCTCTCAACTCCAAGGTCATCACGAAAATTTCTCACAGTTCTCGATTCACCTTTTCATGTCGCGTTCACTTCCAGAATTGTGACACCCTTTCAAAGCAACATTCATAGACATGTCATAGTAACATTCATATACAGATCGTTCACTTCGACATGTGAATGAGTCACATTTGACTCCATACCCCAGGACTCCGACGCCCTACATAACGCACTCCTCTTCCTGTCCACTTGACTGGTATTCCATATCCAACAGAATATATCATAGCCACTTCGCCGTGTTCTCGTCGTCATTCACGACCTGTACTGCGCACTCAACCCATACCTACCCTCTTCATTCAATATCCATCGAAGCATCTAGTTTACATCATGTACATCGTGCCAAGAAACACCACAGCGGAGTCACCCGGTTACGGCTACAAACCAGGGCATCCAAATTGGAACACTGATGACGTGGTATTATTCACACTTACCGTGACGTTTGTGCTGATAACGTTTGGGATCATTATCTATGGGTGTGTGAGGAGTAGTCGTGGGCAGGGTTAGGGAGGTTACGTGTAGATGGCTCTTGTTCTCATTATGAGAGAGACTTGGACACTACTCTGTCATGCTGATTATTTGTAGTAATACAGCCCCTTACATCCATCTATAAACATCCACAAATCTTCTCGCATTTGTCTAATAGTTAAATCTCGTGCCTGAGGCTCGACTATCGTTCTCGAACTTGTTGATATGGCGGGGAGTGGGAGGGACTTATGTTACACTGAGTGCAGTTGGCGAAGCTGAATGTGGGAATGCCATCTCGAAATTCTTGCGACAGCTCAACAAGGTGTTTCTTGTTGAAGAGCAATTGAAATTCAAGTTTCGGACTCTCAAAAGGAAGCCTAGGGAACATCTCTGGAGAGACAGTAGTGGTGGATATGCCACACTTATGTGTCATATCCGGTGAGTCAAGACTACTCATTCTGATTCTCAATGATGAGTCCGGCAATGTACAACTAACAATATAGTAACGTACTCCTCCATCCCTCTGCCCTTCTCTTTTCCCGTCAATATCAAATAACTACTACACAA
Organism: Lophiostoma macrostomum CBS 122681; assembly: GCA_010405375.1. Lineage (NCBI taxonomy): Eukaryota > Fungi > Ascomycota > Dothideomycetes > Pleosporales > Lophiostomataceae > Lophiostoma > Lophiostoma macrostomum. Next base: position 19,372 of record MU004444.1, read on the forward strand.
AGTTCACCACATCTAGCCAAAATCTCACACTCTTTCACGATTCCGAACATGTACCACTACAACTTACTTGCAACCGCCCTTCTACCGCTTGTCAACGCTCTGCCGCGCATCGTGATCGATGACGATGGAGATAACATCGAATATATTTGTCCGTACGACTATAACGCCCTTCCTCATCATTGGAAGGCTTTTGTAATGATCGGTATCACGGCCGTCATTTTTTTGACATTTGCACTATGTGCAATCTTGTTCAAGCTGTGCTCCAAGAAGCAGAAAAAGAACAGAGAAAAACGGGCCATGGTCCAAACCGAGGGAGACGCAAGTACTGGAGTCACAGCCGGCTTTCACGAAGTGGATATGCGCACTTATGGGTCGGACTTTGGAGCGCACAATGATGAGGCGGGATTTGAACAGAGGGTTGGTCATGAAGTGGGTCAGCAAACTTTTGAGCCGAGCTTGGATGAACGCAATCATGGGGTTAACTTTGAAGAGGACGACCGAAACACAGTTGGGTCTGGTCAGAAGCGCACGGTCGGCCATTACAATTAGTTCATGGACTGGATTTTGGTGTTCTAGGCAGGCTTTTCGAAGGAACGATTTGTGGGATTGAAAGCCAGATTTCAGAGGACATGATTAGCGATTCATTGTTAGACAGAGTTTATGTTTTGATCTTGGTTTTATTGCAGTACTTCTTGTTCATACGATGTAGTTCAAGGCGGTTACTTTGAGCGTTGACGGAAGGGGAAGTGTACTTGACTCGGTAGTATCAGTCATTGAATAATCGGAATGATTCAAACCATTGAAAGTGTTGGAGACGTGGTGTCTGTATGTTTGAGCCTCTTTGAGGCAGCTGCAACTGCCCCGCTACGTCATGGGTTGAGGCTGAGAACACCACGCAGGCTGACACCTGAGCGCTTATTACCACCAAAACTTCTTTCACAGAGCGGTAGACGGTCACAATCTCTGTGCTTTCGTCGCCGAGCGCCTATCAACTTTCCGAGCCGATAACATCAAGACTCCTTTCTAGATTGAAGTCGTTCGTTGAGTTTCATCGTATTGTGGACGTTCAGCCTTGCGCTCGCCTCCGCATGTCCTGGAAAACAGCAAAATGTGGCTTCTAGACGTCGAGTCGCTCCAACTGAAAGAGTTTCAGGGTAGTAACATTCCAGAGTATGCGATCCTCTCGCACACATGGGGTGCGGAAGAGGTATCTTTCGTCGAGATGAAGAAACCAAAGTACCGAGAGACTGCGGAGCGCAAAGAAGGCTTCTCGAAAATAAAGCTCTGTTGTCTTCAAGCTCAGAAAGATGGGTACAAGTGGGCATGGGTCGATTCTTGCTGTATCGACAAGCGAAGTAGCGCGGAGCTCTCAGAAGCTATAAACTCCATGTTCGCATGGTACAAGCTTGCGAGGCGCTGCTACGTTTACCTATCGGACGTCCCAAGCGAAGGCGACGTTGTTGAGATGCTGAGAAAGAGCAGATGGTTCACTCGCGGATTTACACTACAAGAGCTATTGGCACCTCGACAGATTGTCTTCTTTGCGCAAGACTGGGTTGCGATCGGTTACAAGATGAGTCTCAGAGGAGCCGGAAGCTCTCTGAGCATGGATATGGTACCAGAGATTGATAAACTGCCTTGTATCGACTTCATGGACGAGCTCTCATCAATAACAAGAATACCGGAGAGTTACCTCACAGGTAGAAGAGGACTCGGGCAAGCATGTATAGCGCAACGCATGTACTGGGCTTCATACCGAGAAACGACCAGAGCCGAGGATCGCGCCTACAGCCTGATGGGACTGTTCGATATCAGCATGCCTGTCTTATACGGGGAAGGCCTAGACAAAGCTTTCACAAGGTTACAACATCAAATAATACTCCAAAGTCCAGATCAAACCTTCCTGGCATGGTACCGCTCTGATGAGACCTCGTACCGCTTGCTGGCTGACTCGCCCGATTGTTTTCGTAACTCTGGAACTGTCGTACGACTGGAGCAAAATGCTTTGGACACGGGAATGAGACGGTCCGCCTTCACCATGACGAACCTCGGTCTAGGCATAACGTTGCCATTAGCAACCGAGACATTTGGCTTAGGACAGACCACTGACGCTGCTCTGAACTGTGTTGCCAGCGACCACGACGGAGTTGCGCGAAGGATCGGCCTCAGCCTGTCATTTCTACATAACGAATCAGAAGGACACCCTGTGTTTTTGGCTCAAAGACCACGGATGTGGGTTTTCAATGTTGGCGCAGGCAATCCTACTGGCATGCTTATATGTGGCAATGATTACGGCTCCGGGTTCTGGGACAACACCAGTCGGCCGAGCCTGGTAGCAGAATCTGGAATCGCAACTAGGGTTCTAGAGATATGTGCCATTGAGCTTGGTATCAGTAGTGACATGCTCGTTGAGGAGATGAACTTCGCAGAGCTTGGTGCCGACTCACTCATGCTGCTGACGATCCGTGCGAGGGTTTACGAGGAGATGGAAATATCGCTAAGCCCTTTGGATTTTCATAAACATCCTACTATAGGCAGCTTTAGGAGTTACCTCGCATCTGATCGTTTCACTAAAGCCTCGGTAACGTAGCTATGGCTTTACTGGCTATGGTGTAGCAGTCTCGACTTCGGGAATATGTGCAGGTGTTGTGAGCGAACAACGCAGTCACAAATCTAGAAGTCGTCGACACATACTTGGATCAACAAGATGTCAGAGACATTGTGCTCTTCACAACACACACCATCACAATACCATTACTCGACCATATTTCCCTCCACATATCTACCTACTACCTCCCTAGATACCTGATTTTGCACACAAGCCCCCGTTCCTCAAAACAGCAGCATCAATGGCCTGCCCATCCTCAAGTCCCTCCACCTCATATACTAACACCACCCTGCACCTAGCCGACCTCACCTCGCCCCCACCCTCCACCCAATCTAGCACCTCTCCCCCTCCCCCCAACGAACCCTCAACCTCAATCGCCATCATGGTCTTCACCATCCTAGCCATCCTCGTCTTCGCAGCCCTGGTGTGGTGGTACTTCCGCATCATGCGCCAGCGCGCTCGCATGCGCGCCCAGCTGCGCAGGGACGATCTTGAGCTGCAAGCGAGTAAGAACGCAGGGCTGCCAGGCGATGATGTTTTCGTGCTGTATACGCCTGATGAGGATGAGCAGGGGTGGGAGAAGGGTAAAGATGGAGAGGGGATGATGGCGAAGAAAGGAGGGGGTGAGGGGAATCTGGCAGATGATAGGGATGGTGTTAGCAGTCGGTCGCTTATAGTTCCTATTATGAAGGATTTCTAGAGGATCATGAGTCCTGTACTTGCATGGTAGAAGTAGATGAGCCTGAGCGTTGATACATTAGTCAGTGTCTCTGGGCCTGGAAAGAGTGAGGTCTATCCCTAGGTCGTGGGACGCATGGTGTTCTACTTTGAATTTAGGAGATAATACCATTTTATATGAAGCCGATTTCCGTATTGCGTTACCCGAATAATTACTACACCTTGTATTGATGCCCTACACCCTTTTGATCTTGAATTTCAGTCTCGTCAATACTTCCAAGTCTTCAGCAGGATGAGCCTTGGATTGAAGAAATGATCAACACTTCCTATACTCTTTAACAATGAAGCTTGTGCCCGACTAAACTTCATAACAAAGATTGCTCCTACCACTCTTACCACTTTAGAGCAACTTGATCTAACCAAATCGATCTCATACAATCTCAACTCGTTTAATCTCGGCGTTGTCAAACGCGCGTAAGCCTCCGTCAGCTGCTGCGCAGCTAAAACGACCGACTCGATAAAATTTATCTGTTCCTTCTTTCGGATACAGTATGATCCCCCAAGCATTCCGTTCTAATTTCTCTTCCTTCCTGGACTCTTCATCAGAGTTTTCCAATCTTGCTTTGAGGTCTGCGGTATCGGCATCTGTCGCCGGATCTTCGCTTCCAGCCATTTCGGCAGGATACGAAGACGGGTCCATACAGTATGGGTCGTCGACTGCTGTGCTGGACAGCAATAGCAGAAATAGTCTGGTGGTGATTGTTTCATCTATATCCCCGTCCGGCTTCCAATCCAGGTCGCACACCATCTTATAGTTTTCTGCGAAGTGGAGATATATGCTCGATGTTTCTGGACGGTCTAAAAGTAGGGAGGCTCGTTGTGCTCCTGGAAATACTACTTTGCTTTCGACCGTCATGCTAGCATCAACAAGTCGGCCAAAGGGGTTTGCCTCACCATCCTCTGGCAAGCACCGACCTTCGATATGTTTGTACTCTGAGCGAATGTCGTAATCCTCGGTAAGTGGAGGCCGCCAGTAGTACCAGCAAGCCTGTCCTTCGTGTGAGATCCAGCTCCAGGACGGACCGACATACGGCGCAGAGGGCGGACGATCTATGATACTTTCCAAAGTTTGGCTACTCTGGGAAAGATGCCACAGCAGACCACAATGAAGATCACTCGCCCAAAGACCCGCTAAATACTCATCTGCTGCTGTGTCGGCATACAGTTTGGCCATACCAGACAGCGTGGGAAGCTTGTCGCTCTGGAAAGTGATATTCCGCTCCGAGTGAGCCAGCGCGATGGCATACCAGATATCATATAATTCATTCTTCTCATCACTGTCTCGATATCTTGCCATGACATAGTGAATGTTGCCGTAATTAGGATCATCCTTGGCCTGCGCCGTCTCGGAGATTTCGAACGATGGGCAACTAAATGTGACCTGTGATGAGCTGAAAAGTATCTTTCGTATAGATAATGCTTCCTCCTGATGGGTCCACGCGCGTTTGGACCAGGTCCCGGACAACGCATCTAGTGAATTCCGATTGAAGACCGTGCATAAGCGATCTCGAATAGGCTGGAAACGAATATTGTAGGCGCCTGACCGTTCAGGTGCGATGGATGATTTGAAACATACCTTGACTGCTTCTGGTCGTGCGAGAAAGCTTTCAAGGCACGATGAAGTCCCTTGCGTGCATATTGTCAAATGAGCATTGGAGTATACGGAACCCATTTGCTGCGACTCTCTTGCCCAATCTTGCTGGTTGTCCTGGATGATACAAAGTGCATCGATCCATATATAACGGATAGACAATGCTCGAGTCGTAAGGACCGCATCCCGTAACGTGGGTGTCAGGCAGCTCATGGGTATTTCTGCCAAGAATGTAGACTGTGTGTTGCTCGTAGTTCTGGGCTGCAGTTCTGCCATCTCTTTAGGACCCCAGCAATAGCTTAGTGCTACATACCGAAAGGGTTTTTGTAGACAAGCCGTCCTAGTCTCTATGAGTCTCATTCCGTCAATACTGTTATCTGCTTCAAGGTCGATAAGCCTTGTTGGTATCCACTCTGATGGTTGGGGATGGTCGCAGCTCGCAATACAGTCCTCCATTGCTTCTTGCAGCATATTTAAGTTTTCCGGGGCCAGAGCTTGTTTCCTTGGAGCCGGTTGTAACTGTAGCCAGTCGCTACATGTATCTGTCACAATTAGAGAACATGGCTACCCAGTTATTGATCCACCAGCACACTAACTTTGTTCGGAGTCAACCAAAAACATCCTTTGGCACATGTAATCCTCGTTTCCAGGAATTTTGCTCTTTGCTGTTACTGTTGCAAGTAAACGATAAAGGCCAGGTACATTAGTGTATTTCGGCCTCCAGTAGTAACTCAGATCAATGACAACTTCCATGTAGTCCCGGAGATCAAGCGTGAGAACTGCATCACGCAATGCTCCACAAAACGAACAGCCAGCCTCAGCTGACGCTTTCATGCTGGGCAATAGTGGTAGAGAATCCTTGTGAGTAGTGCCAAGGTTGAATTCTTTTCCCTCTTCGTCGTCTGGAAAGTGCAAGTGGCCATCCTCCCCCGCACAACCACCGAATTGGCCATCGTCAAATCGAATGACAGAACATGCTTCGCACAGCCTGTCGTCGAAGTTTAAAGGCGCAGGCTGGCTCATCGTTAGTGAAAGGATGGAGAATTGATGTATAGTAAAAAGGTAGGAATCTGCGTACCCAGGTGACTTCTATGAGGCAAGGCGGGCACATCCCAATGAGGCTAGTTGAATATGGAGGAATAATCTTTGCACATTCATCTGATATTGTGAGATGTTGTAGAGGCATTATAGAGTATAACAACGTCCAATGTAGTCTTTTAGGTGCGGACTGTGTGTTGATGTTATGCGTTCCTTAATTGAAACCAGCTGCTTCGTAGTAGGCTTCGCAACGCACTTTCGCACCTCCACTGCTTACATCATATGTACAAGTGCACAAGTGATAATTTAACCATACGATCGGTCTAACAAATGTCTCGCAGCATAATCTACATGTACCACCCATACTATACGCACCCCCAAACACAGCATCTCCTCAAATCTCGACCCGTCGCACTGCCACACACGCACTACGGAAGCGCTTCCCCATCCAGCCTCGCAATACCCAGGTAATTCCCGCATGCACGCACGCAATCCCCACCACGCATCGATTTGCACTAGCGTCGCTCCGCCATGTTCCACATCAGGAATGCAAATCCTGTTTTTGGCACATCTGCCAAATTTGTGGCGCGGGGCTAGGCTGGATTGGGCCTGAATGCAACCTCCAGGTCTCCACCACGACCATTGTTTCACGATATGGGGTAGTGGGTGCAAATGACATCATGCGACGCGTCATCTGGGTCGTGCATGATTGTGATTTGGTGAGATGAGGGTTGGGATGGTGGAACGTGGGAATGTGGGAATGTGGCGTGGAGCGTGCGGCGTGTGCGAGCTGAATGAGGGGAAGGCTAAAAGGGATAGTGAGGACACGTGAACGGAATGGATAGGGGTAGTCTGGTGACGCGGGCGCCAGATGGATTGGGAGCTGGTGGTGTCACTGAAGAGATTGTTCACAGAGCAGTATAAGACGAGATGGGTTGAGTATTAGGTTGATTGAATCCGTAATTTACAATCCTTCCAATTGATGATTCCTTCCCTCAGAAGGTCCGAAACACCGCATGTGACCTTTTAACCCCGGCTCATCTCAGCTCGACGACCGAAGATGCAATTGCTGCGAATACATAGTCGAAGTTGACTGTTGGATATAATGTTGGTGGTGTGATGTGATGCGAACCGCTTACAAGAGACCGGCGGCAGCGAAGAGACCACCAGCGATGGCGCCCATGACGGGAAGAGCAGTCGGGGCAGCGGCGCCAGTGCTTCCGGATTTTGAGGCGGCAGAGCTGGCGGCACTCGCGGCGCTGGATGCGGCGGAAGAGGCAGCCGAGCTCAAGCTGCTCTCAGCAGAGGCAATCTTGGAGCTGGCGGAGGAGGCGGCTGCACCAGTGGCCGTGGAGGCGACGGAAGAGAGCGAAGCAAGCTCAGACGAAGCCTTAGACGCGATGGAGCTCGCAATGGAAGAGGCAGCTGAGCCAGCGGCACCGGTAGAGGGAAGTGCAGTTCCGACGACGGAGGTGATGGAGCCTACGAGTGACGTAGCATCACTGGCGAGCGAGCTGAGGATAGAGCCCTGGGCATTGACGACGGCAGCACCGGCAACGGCGACGAGGATGGTGGAGAAACGCATCTTGATGGTTGTGTAGGTGGATAGGTGGAGTGAGCTGAAGCGTCTGTCAGTGGATGTCAATGTGTCTTGGTGGTAGTGGCAACGTACAGTTGTTGAGTTGAAGGTGCGTTGGTTGAAGTTTGCGGTTGGAGAGGTACAGAGTGTGTGTGGAATGCAAGAAGCAGCTTCTGGTTTGGGGTCGAGGTTCTTATAGGTTTGCCGCTCGCCTCCCAGCACGACGTAACTGCGGAAACCAAGGTCACCCAAGCGGAGCTCGTCCCTTCCAAGCTTACCCTGCAACAAACAAACGGTCGCACACCGGCTCCCTGAACCGCACCAGCCTCTCTCATTTTCTGTTACGTACCAGGAAGCTCCATCACTGGCTAGCACAGCCACTGGTGCAGGTGAAACTGTATCCCTAGCCTGCATCCGGCATGTTGCATATGAGCGACCTCGCTAATTCGCTGGTGCCTTGCTTTACTGCCACATCCTCTTATGGGGTGCGTTACTGGGGCAAAAGCTTGGTCTGGGGGATCGACTGGCGCCACGATTTTAGCTGACCTGACCATGACGGAGTGGGAGGCGCTATGCCGATTAGAAATGGTTCCAGCTCCGAGTTCGTCCTTTGTTTGTTACTCTGGTCGCACTGCCAAGGTGCGCTACAACTTATGAGGCGAGCAAAGACGCGTGGGCGAGGCTTGTGAGAGCTTTACACGACATTTCGAGCAGAGCCTCCTCGGCGCCAGGAACGTTGACGGCTGGGGATTGCGGTGATTTCAGGGCACCGCGTGGCCGTCATCGGATGAATCGCGGGAAATTGCAGCATGTTGCCATCTCTGACGTACGTGAGGTCATCGCTGCTCGGTGCGGGCGAAATGGGCAACAACTCTGAGACTGTGTGTAAACCGAAAACGGAACCATTCCCCTAGCTTTGCATGCATAGTTTCTGACGCGAGAAGCTTATCCGAACATCGCATAGTCAAGAGAGGCATGAATCTGCATGAGCTTGAACGAAGGATGATGTGATAATGTGGCGTATTGTGGCGCTGCAGCCCTACGCAAAGTGCCAAGCCCGCTCTATCCGATCTAAATCAAGCTTCATGGAACGTCACAGTTCAATTCTCCCAGTTTCATCTCTGCTTGCCAGTCAGGCTGTCATGTTTGCTGGTGCTTTCAACATTCCATGCTTTTAGCCTTGGATGTGCCCAGTCCATGTTGATGGCGACGATAGGGGAGCGTCGGCAGCCTGCGGTCCGACTGTTCCACCAACAAGGCTAACAAACAGGGCAGGGGAATTGCGATTCCAACTCTAATATTGACGACCACCCACTCAGCTAGATTACCACTCGACTACATGTACCAAGTCTTCCACGCGAAGGCTACGATAAGTGCTCAGGGACACTTACAAGGCCACATCTACAACTACATATTCGCTTCACTCTTGTGGACCCAGCTTTTCTTCCACTTTTCGGTATAGCGATCGAAAGCAAACAATCGCTTCTGGAAACAGGATCCCCGGGACTTCTGATTGCCTTCCCTATGCGGGCTTCCTTTCCGTGCATGTATAGCGCTCGGAAACCGAGTATCACTCGGTTCTTTGGTACTCACACGCAATCTCGGACATTTCTGGACTGACTGGATGTTTCTGCATCTTGATGGACCTCACATCCCTATACAAAAGCCACGTGCGATCTCCCGAGTCATTCCTAAAATCCAAGGTCCCAGCGCTCGCTTTCCGGTACATGTCCCAATATTCGGCTGCAGCCATGAATCGCGATCGCTCTTTATTTCTAAGAAAATCATTCGCTTCTTTTCACTCGATTCGAGGCAGCTATTGAGCATTTGCCTTTGTTTCAGGTTGCTTCATTGACCGAATCGGGCGCCAGGCTAACTTTTGTGGCGCTATAGCCGCCAGACTACTTACCTAAGTGCATAGAACAACAACACATCTCACGATGCCGCAAATGATATCGAACTACAGTCGCTCAGGGAACGTCAGCCGTCAGCCAGAAGCCTTCTATGGCGACTCAATTCGTCGTCCCCTACGTCGAGTCTTGAGTTCCTAGCTAGAAGACCTATAGAAGGTCCCGTTTCTCGTCTCAGCCTTCTGCAAGGCAGCTTCAGCCTTCTCGCGGGCCGCTCCCTTTCTTAGAATCATAGTGGCTGTATGTGTATGCAGGCTGTCGCGGTGGGTGTGATGTATCTGTCCATTGTTATAAGAACGTGGGGGCTTTTTGACCGGGACTGAAGCGCCCTGCCACACAACAAGATATATGTAAGGATAAGTAGATACATTGATTTCTTTTCACTCACCTTGCTATCCAAGCTTCGTCGCTCGTTTTCCTGATCTCAAGTTCCGTTTTTCCGAGAGCGGTCAGACTTCTCAAAAGTTCCTGACGGGAGACGATGGCACATCCTCAGGCTTTATCATTCTTTCAGCGAAGCGGCTTTAGCAACACTACTTCACGTGGAATGGCCTTTTTATCATCGACGTCTGAGAGCCCCACAGTGTCTAGAACCACGACAACCAAAATGATTACGACGTTTTCCACGATTGCCTTTCCATCATCCTCATCACACAGACAGATATCGATAACAGCAGCAGCCAGGTCTGCCACAGACGTAGCTATTATTTCGAGCAAAAGCTTTACCTCAGGGCAAGGCTCAACGACCTCAAGGACGTGGACTCACTCCTCGACCGCTCCGTCGGATACGTCTACCATATGGCCAGATACAGGTCCAGCTGAATCCGACGAGGCGTCGCACTCCATGACGATAGGTATCGGAGTTGGCGTTGGATTCCTTGGCCTCATTCTGTTGACAGCTCTATCCCTATTTCTCTTCCAGAAATGGCGAGACCGGAGTGCCCGCGATCCAATCCAATGCCGCCGAGCGAGACTCTGGAAAGGCTTCACACCCGCAACGTCCCTCTTCTGTACCGAGCGCGGAAAAGGCGTCAGCTTTGAGAAAGGGATGGACGAAGACTATGTAAAGGGCCTTTTTGAGCCTTCCACACCGTCACCTGCGTTGAGCTCTCCTTTTCTTGAACGGCATGTCAGGTGGAGTTGGCAGGCACCCTATTCGGACAACACATTTGCTACTCCTGTGGAACCGTCGAGCACGGTTTTTGAGCTTCCGGCACACGCATCGCGCGCTCTGGTCACTTGACATAGGGCGTTACATTAGAACGGGACACCAGGTGTTAACATTCTTCTCTTCTGGAACACGTCGCTATCAGCGCTGCTGTTTTCACACGCCTGAGTCGCGACTCGAATGCCGTCCCGTCGCCCCTGTGTTGTTTCAATGTATATCAACTGTCTTTTATCTGTCATGTCATTCTGGGTGTATGGGAAAGTACCGCATCTTGCGATCTGGCGCAGGCGTGCGTTTACGAAGATGGATGTACAATGTCTGAATCAACGTGAATTATGACATGAACGGCCAAACTGTTTTGAAAATCGAAAGCAATCAAACTGATGAAAATTTTGCGTCTTTTTTGCTACATGTGATTTTGCTTGGCGCGGAACGATGCACGATTCGGTAATGGCACATCGGAGCTTGCTTTTGCTGCCAGCCACTTGACGAAACAACCAACAACGCTCCGCTTCTCCGCCCCTCCGCCCTCGACCTCGACCCCATACCCGACAGCGCCCAGAGCTGCAATTGCATCCGAAGCAATACCTGCAGCCCTCACAATGCTGGCCTGTCGCTCCTTCGCCGCCCCGGCGCGGCAATGTTTGCGTGCCGCGAGACCAGCTTCGCGATGGGCGCCCGCGCTTGCGCAGGTTAGTGGCAGCTGCGATAGAGCTTCAATTGGGGCCGGGAACCTGCGATAGCTAACACAATGTGTGAAAATAGACCCAATCGCGATCCTACGCCGTCCCCGCCGAAGACAAAGTCGCCCAGTTCAAGGGCACCAAAGGCAACGATGTAAGCCTTGATAAGACTCGAGAAGAAATAGAAAAAGAAATAGCAGACTGACTGAGGGAACTACGCTAGGGCAAATACACCGTCACTCTCATCGAGGGCGACGGTATCGGGCCGGAGATTGCGCAATCAGTCAAGGACATCTACTCTGCGGCGAACGTACGAACCGACCCTCTCGCCAAGAATTGAAGATGCTGATAAGTGGAAGGTGCCAATCAAGTGGGAATCGGTCGATGTGACGCCTCACCTCAAGGACGGCAAGACGGTCATCCCCGACGAGGCCATTGACAGCGTGACAAGGAACTACGTTGCGCTCAAGGGCCCGCTCGCCGTATGGCTGCCATTGAATTCCCTCCACGACCGCGCTGACCACATTAGACACCCGTCGGCAAAGGCCACGTCTCGCTCAACCTGACCCTCCGCCGGACCTTCAACCTCTTCGCCAACGTGCGACCCTGCAAGTCCATCGCCGGCTACAAGACGCCCTACGACGACGTCGACACCGTCCTGATCCGTGAGAACACCGAGGGAGAGTACTCGGGCATCGAGCACGTGGTCATTGACGGCGTCGTGCAGAGCATCAAGCTCATCACGCGCGAGGCCTCGGAGCGCGTCCTGCGCTTTGCCTTCCAGTACGCCGAGGATGTGGGCCGCAAGAAGGTGCGCGCGGTGCATAAGGCTACCATCATGAAGATGTCCGACGGTCTGTTCCTGAGCACCGCCCGCGATGTCGCCAAAGAGTTCCCCAACATAGAATTCGATGCCGAGCTACTGGACAATACCTGCTTGAAGATGGTCACCGATCCGGTACCCTACAACGACAAGGTCCTAGTCATGCCCAATCTGTACGGAGACATCCTGTCTGATATGTGCGCTGGCCTGATTGGTGGCCTCGGTCTGACTCCTTCTGGCAACATTGGGGATGAGTGCTCCATCTTCGAGGCCGTGCACGGTTCCGCCCCGGATATCGCTGGAAAGCAGCTCGCCAATCCAACCGCGCTGCTGCTAAGTTCGATCATGATGTTGCAGCACATGGGTCTCAATGACCACGCAAACAACATCCAACAGGCTATCTTCAAGGTGCTTGCGGAGGGCAAGGTAAGCTTGAGAATCCCCTATCTGTGTCCGAAACTTGAAGCTAATGATACAGACCATCACCGGCGACCTGGGTGGCAAAGCCAAGACGTACGAGTATGCGGACGCAGTCATCAAGTCATTGAAGAAGTAGAGTTACCCTGAGCGACATGATTTTCCATTGGATATTGGCCACACGTGTGTATCAAGATGATGGATGGGCCGGAAGCGATGATGCATTTTGTCTATATGTATAAGGCTAGTCTGTACTTGTACTATATGCATGCTATCTGATTGCAGCTGAATAGATGATTCATTGATTCTGCCAGCTCCTTCCTCCGCATTGTGACTGGCAGGTGCCACTGTGGCAGCTTCCTGATCTTGTCTCCAACACTTGATCTCTGCCTGGACCCAACGCCTGATCCTGAACTATGAAGAGGGGTTCGGGCGCTGAATCAAGCTCTTACTCAGAATATCGGTGTTTTGCGAGACGTCGTTGCCCACACGTGACCACGCATTATCGTCCGAACATCAGCCGATCGGACCGCGTCAAGCTTCAACCCCTTCCCAATCTCCCTCTTCAGTCCCATTGCGCACCACACAGCCATGAAAATCCCGTCCAAACCTGGCCTAAAGACACCAGGAAGCTTCCCGAAAGCTCCACCACCACGCTCAAAACCCAATGCCTCACCCAGTCCCCCACAGACGCACCCACGCGCGCAGCCGTCCTACACACCTCGACCCACCAAACCAGCACCACAACCCACAACCCTTCCTCGGCCACCACAGCCACCACCACCACCTCCACCGCGCTCCACCGCCCCATCCCCCACCACCAACCCGCTCACACGCACAATCCTGCGCACCGCCAGCTCGATATTCTTCGCGTCCATCACGCTGCTCTTCGTGCGCGACAACGTGGTGACGATCGACACCGTGCGGGGGTCGTCTATGGCGCCGTCGCTATCGCCGCGCTCGCACGACGAGGGGCGCAACGAGAGCGTGGTGATTGATAAGTGGTTTCCGGCGAGGGAGCTCAAGAGGGGCGATGTGGTTACGTTTTGGAAACCGCATCGTGTGGGCGAGGTTAGTATTAAGCGCGTTGTGGGGGTGTCGGGGGATGTGGTGCGGTTGGGTGATAGGGGGAGTGGGAAGGTCTATGGCGAGGGGACTGGGACGGGGAAGAGGGTGGCGCTGTTTGATGGGTTGGGTGATGCGGATGCGGACATTGAGGCTGGGACGGTGGTGGTGCCGCATGGACATATTTGGGTCGAAGGCGATAACTGGCGGAAGAGCTATGATAGCAATGATTTTGGGCCGATTAGTAAAGCGCTGATCGATGGGCGGGCGGTGCGAGTTTGGAGGGATGGGTGGTGGAGGGGGCTGGAGGATCGGAGAGAGGAGAGGGATAAAGTGCATGCTGGGAGGGTGGTTAAGCAGGGGAGTAGCGAGCTTCCGGCTGCGTTCTTGGAGTGAGGATGGAGATCGATCCATTCAGATGTTCTGGATACCTGTTTATCTTAGAAGGGCTCGTTTACCTGCATAGCACTGTATGGCAGGGAGGTGGCAACGGCAATGGCAATGACAATGGGAGATGCCAGGTATGTACGTATTTCTCTGTATGCCTTTGTAAAACAGTGCTAATTTCCCTATAGATGATCTCTCAGAAGCTCAGCGCGACGTAATCGGACAGAACAGCAGTATTGCAAAGGCATACTCATGAGGCAGATACCTGTAGATTCGAGACTGCAAAAACTCACTCGTCTACATTAGACACAACAAGTCTCGAATCCCACAGGCATGTCAAGCGATTTTCCAATCCTTTGCCAACAACCTACGGTATTCAGCATCGCGGCAAAAGTCTTTAACGAGCTTCACGTTGCTAAACTAGATGCGTTCTCATACCTATATCGCTCGACACCCCTATGGTATTCACGATATCAACTGCAATGACTGTCCATTGAAAGCGAGATCGGGGTACGCAGGATCTGATTGGTCAACAACCGAGACCCATACATTCCCGCCAACCTTCAGCATCAATCCAGCGCCATTCGAGACGAAGCGCCAACGTGGTAAACGAAATCACATACGATATACGTCTAATTCCTCGATGGCCAAAAGCCAGCCTCACTTCAATCCCGATGAGTTTATGCAAAACTGGTCCACGGACCGCGTCCCTTCGCACGACAACGGCATCTCGTTCCGACAATGCATCATCAAAGCTTTCTCTCTACCTGAAGACGACAACTATGAGTACAAAGCCCAAGGAGTGACTACGCTTGATATAACGCAAAGAGCTATCCATGGGAAGAGGGCACATGGATTGCATGATTGGTATCATGATGAGCATGGGAAGCTTGTACGTCATCTGGATTATCCGCACTCTGTCCCACCAGGTACATCGTGTCTATTCACGTGATCTACCCTATCACCAACCCATGCACCTACTCCAATGCATCAACTCGCACATCTCTGTACTCAAGTCAAACACATCCTACCACTAACCCTACCCACCCAGGCCACCCCACCCCATCCCACGCCCCCCGAAATAACCGCCTACACATCACTCTTTTTCCCCTCCATCGCCCTCCCAAAAGCCCTCAACGCCTTCAAAAACTCCGCAAAAGCCTCGACCCTACAATCCCCCATCTCAACGCATCTCTCCTCCTCATACCACACCACACCCCTCGCCCAAGGCCTTCTCCCCACAAAACCCAAAAGCCCGCGCTCCCACACAAACCCATACCTCGACCTCTGGGCCTACTCCTGCGAGGAACTGGAATGGGCCGGCCCCTGGCCCGCCACCTCATCCACGCGCATCTCGCACCACATACTCCCAGTCCTGTATCACCACTTCGGATGCCTAGTCCCCAGTTTCGCAGCGCTGCACATCATCGCGCGGCTCGCGCAGCCGCGGAAACCGTCCACCCAGCCTGTAAAGCCGATTCTGGATGTTGGGTCGGGGAATGGGTATTGGACGTTGATGCTAAGACAATTTCCAGCGGCGGAGTGCGGGATGAAGAGGTTGCTGGTTTGTGCGGTGGATAACCAGGTCTCGACGTACCGCACAACCTGGGTGAATGATACGGTTGTGATGGATGCGGTGCGGTTTTTGAGGGAGGGGAGGATACGGAGTCCTATTACGATGACATCGAAAGCCGAATCCGCATCCGCGTCCGCAGACGCAGACGCAGACAAAAACAGCGTCCACGAGCGCGCAGTCGACAGCGGCCGCGGCTGTATCCTCTTGCTAGTATACCCGCAGGCTACAGGCACATTCACGAGTAGCGTGTTGAAGGCGTACAAGGGCGATACGATCGTAGTCGCGGGGACGCAGAACGGGAATGGGTTTACGGGGTTTGTGGGGGAGATGGTGGAGAGTTGGGTGGAGAGGGAGATGGGCGAGTTTGAGCTTGTGCTGAGAGTGCCGGTGCCGAGTTTTGCGGGAAAGGATGAGGGACTGTGTGTGTTTCGGCGGAGGGGGAGTGATGGGTGATGGGACAGAGCGTAATGGATGAGATGGCATGGCAGGAGGGAAGGAAGCGAAGAGAGTGCAATAAATGGTGGCATCGGACATGTCGCACGGATGTCATGTTCTCGTTTTCGGCGTTGGCTATGGATGCTAGGTATGCATACCTGCCATTTCCTCCCCTTCCTAAGCTCCCTTCGTGGCTCCGCTGCGTATTCACCACGCACTAGCCATTGTCCAGACGCGCAATCCGTCGTCCACCTTTACCACTTCCCCCTACTTCAGCTTCCTCCCTCACATTTCAACTCGATTACCACTGCGCCTCCTTCCGCGCCAAAAACTCCTTCAGGATGCTCATGTTCTTCTCCAGCGCGCCCAGCCACTCCTCCAGCTGCGCATCGAACTTGCTCTGGTCGCCGCCCAGCTTCTTGTAGAAGACGTCGCGGTACGGCGTCGCGCTCATGGCGGCGCTGAAAATGGGCTTGATGACGAACGAGTGGTGCGGCTTCAGCGTGTTGGCGTAGGCGGCGCGGAACGAGTCGGCCGGCTGGTGCTTCGGGTTCGAGAGGTTGGTGCGTAGGGCTTGTGCTGTGAAGTCGAGGCCGCTGTGGGGTGTTAGTCGGTCGTTGGTAGGAAGATGGAAAATGAGAGAATGGAGGCCATTGGAATATGGAGAGAATAAAAGGATGTAGGACAGGGGAGAAGACGTACCGCCAGAGCCACAGCAGGCCCTCGGTCGCCGTGTGCTTCTTCTCCTTGAGCTCGGTCCGGACGAGGCTCTGGAGCGTGTCTGATGACCCGGCGGGGGCGGCCAGTTGGCGTTTTCGGATTTTCTGGGGCTGTCAGTTTGGTCCTGTGGCATTTCTTTCCCCCAATGCTGCTCTTGCAGAGATGCAACGTACCGTGACGTTACCGGTGATGTCTTTCTTGACGGGCCCGAAAGCTAGGCCGCCTAGCACGTCTGCAGCACGAGCGTTAGCATTGCCCATGCAGTAGAGCTGTCAGGCAGTATACCAAACAGCGTCACCAAGCTCTCGGACGCCTCCAGGAAGTCAGTCGTGCTGATTGCGTTGTCGTTGCTCGCGTCGATTGGCACATCGACGAAGCTCTTCTTGAGCGTGTCGAAGAAAGTCTGGTCGCTGGCCATGGTCGCGGTTGTGTGTATCTCTTGGGAGTGCGTGTAGGTGGAAAGTGTATTTCAAAAGCGGTCTTGTTGAAAAAGTCGGGAAGCTGAAGCTGGAGGGTGAGCTAGATGGAAGTCTGGAACTGGCTCGAGACGCGTGGTTTGGTTGAGGCGGTGTGGACGTGGGGTGGTCGAGAAATGCGGGAATAGCGGGGCATGCGCGGCACGGGCCAGGGGTGAAGAGCTACCCCTCTTTTGGCCGCGACCTCAAGCAGCATTCATGCTCCAGGTCGGAGCACCCCGTTGAAGAACGATGTCGGCTTGAAGCCCTTCCTCATAGTTTGTGGCTTCGATCTCTGCTTCATTTCGGTTGTGTTGATGCTATGGGGTACCTTGCGCTGTGCCGATGTCGTACTTACCGGACTCCCTATTCCTCGTGCAAACAACTGCTTCGCTTCCTCTGTCCTAAATGTAATGCGTTTAGATGTCTTTCTGCGAAAAACATAAATATTCGACTCTGATATACGGTACATATCTGGACGGAAATTAATCCGGCAGCACCTTCGGTCAGGACCTCCCAGCTCCTTTCGGAATGACGTGAGGGAGCTACCCCTCCTTTACTGCATGCTACCGCGTCCAGTGAGAATACGAGTCGTTCCCGACATCCACTGTATAACAGCTACTCAGCGAGTTACTATGGTTTTATGGCATAGTTGCTTTTACCAGTAATCCTCTCACCAATAGATGATAGTATACTTTATTGACGTTCCCAAAGTGACTGATACAAAGCAGGTTCGGTGGCACCTCGGATTCTTACCAGACGTGGTAGCATGCAGTAGCTGCGGGACGCATCATCGGAAAAGAATCGGAATGAGAAAGTTCATATAAACTCCAGGACATTGCCCGTCTCTGCACTGACACAACAGCACCTTTCCACCTCATCCAACTCATCCAACACTTACCAGTCACCTTCCCAGCAATTTGAACGTGCTTCACATCACTACCAGAAACCACTAAGTCTGAGCTACCCTACCCACTCCTCTCTTCTCACACTCCCTACCAGCACCATGCCCTCCCACGTGCACGAAGTATCCCGCATCTACAACATCGCCTGCATCCCCGGCGACGGCATCGGCGTCGACATCACAAACGCCGCAATCCAAGTCCTCAATAAGTTGTCCTCTACCCTCAAAACCTTCGAATTCGACTTCAAGACCTACGACTGGAGCTCCAAAGCCTACCTCGAGCGCGGCTGGTACATGCCGCCCGACGGCCTCGCGCAACTCAAAACCCACGACGCCATCTACTTCGGCGCCGTCGGCTGGCCCGCCGTACCCGACCACATCTCGCTCTGGTCCCTGATCCTGCCAATCCGCAAAGCGCTCAACCAGTACGTGAATGTGCGGCCGACGCGCATCCTACAGGGCACCAAGAGCCCGTTGGAGGGGTGCCAAGTGGGCGATCTGGATTGGGTGATTGTGCGGGAGAATAGCGAGGGGGAGTATAGCGGGCAGGGCGGGACGTCGCACGAGGGGTTTGAGAATGCGGTTGCGACGGAGGTGGCGGTGTTTACGCAGGTGGGGATTGAGAGGATTATGCGGTTTGCGTTTGAGACGGCGCGGGCGAGGCCGAGGAGGAAGTTGACGTTGGTTACGAAGAGTAATGCGCAGAGGCATGGCATGGTGCTTTGGGATAAGGTGTTCTATGAGGTGGCCAAGGAGTATGAGGATGTGGAGACTGGTGAGTGAGGGTTTCTGGGTTGCTAGTCTGATGTCTGAGATGTCTGAGGTTGTACGTTTGTGGAGCAGTTTGGCTGATGGAAGGCAGATAAAATGCTGGTCGACGCAATGACCGTCCGCATGGTCCTGCACCCCAAATCCCTCGACACAATCGTCGCCACCAACCTACACGCCGACATCCTCTCCGACCTCGCCGCCGCCCTCTCCGGATCCATCGGCATCGCGCCGTCCTCCAACCTCGACCCCACGCGCAAATTCCCCAGCATGTTCGAGCCGATACACGGTTCCGCCCCGGATATCGCGGGCAAGGGCATTGCAAATCCGGTAGGCGCGTTCTGGAGCGCCGCGGAGATGGTGAGGTGGTTGGGGCAGGAGAAGGGCGCAGATGTGCTTATGAGGGCTGTTGAGAATGTTACGGCGAGGGGGTTCAAGACGAGGGATTTGGGGGGTGAGAGGAATACGAAGGAGGTGACGGATAGTGTGTGTGAGGAGATTGAGAAGTTGGTG
The DNA here is from genome assembly GCA_010405375.1 of Lophiostoma macrostomum CBS 122681. Lineage (NCBI taxonomy): Eukaryota > Fungi > Ascomycota > Dothideomycetes > Pleosporales > Lophiostomataceae > Lophiostoma > Lophiostoma macrostomum. The sequence continues at coordinate 38,750 of MU004444.1, forward strand.
GCGGGGCAGGAGGCGTAGGATGGGCGATGCCACGTACGGGAATGGGATTGAGGCGAATGTTGAGAATCCAAGTTTGCTGGTTCTGGCCGGGTGCTATCATCATGGTCTTGAGGTGCTCGGAAATCTTCATGGTATATGGAAGGTAGCCTTGATGTTCTGTGGGAGGGCTTGATGGCGAGAAGTAGCTTGTTAACATGGCACAAGTAGTAAAGCACCTCGTAGATCGGCCAGATCGTGGCCATCGCTGCAACTGCAAGCGACGACTGTTCTATTGTTGTCATAGGAAAGTACTTAGATTACTCAAAGAAATACAAAATGAGTTTAGAGAAATACCAGTTTGACCATGCATGTCCTGCATACCTTGGTCTGACCGAGGTGTTCACGGTGTTTCCATACGATCATCGATGATCCAAGGATGAGGATGTATCATGGGAGTCATCAATTGGAGCCGCTGGTGGATGCCCCGGTACTGTTACCGGTGCGGCAGTCTCTCCCGTCCCAAGTGCCCTCTGTCATCTAAATGTCCAAGTAAATGGTCAGTAATAGTTCTTGAAGGGGGGAGAAGAGGATAGGTGTCCTTAGCAAGCTTTGTGAAACGAGGCCTGCGGAACGTTTCACAAATCTACGCCAAGTGGCACCTTGTAGTGGAGTAGTACTTACCCTATGCTCGCACTGGGCAGGTTTGGTGTAATATGTGATCGCCTCGATGCCATTCGTCCCGGCATAACCGCTCACTCCCAATAGAGTACCCTGGACCATCGTCGATACGGTATTGTTCCAATCGGAAGGTGTGAATGGATTTATGCCTGCTGCTATATAAGTGGCATTGCTAGTGACAACAAGCATAGAATTCAGTAGGCCACCCTGTATCTGCAGTGGCGAGCCAGTGGCTAGGTAGACGTAGTCCTTCGTAGTATTCCATTTAGCGCCTGATTGGTCGGCATCGCCAACGTCCTGACCTATTTGTGTGTGGTTCCCGTCAGAGTAGTTAATGACGAGCGCCGATATTTGTCCGTTTGCATGTTTTGTGGCGACCCATACGCCTTCAACAAGCACACTACTATCGTTGCTGTACATGGCGCAGAACCGAGCGCCTGTTGAATTTCCGAAAGCCATGGGCGGGTTGGCGCCTTCACGTGGATCAAAGCAATTTTGCAGGGGAAATTCCTTTCCAGTGATGCTCATGTCGTAGGCGAGGGTGGAGAGGATTGGAAGGATGGCCGGAGCTGCTAAGAGTAGTTTGAAGAGCATGGTGAACATGACGAATGTATTGAACAGAATGATCAGGTTTGGTAAGTGTTAATGGTAGATGGTAAGTGGTAACGGAAGAGAATACCTTTCAAAGTGGCGGAAACGCTCTTATGAGTCACTTTGAACGGCCAGATGTCAACTCGAGTGGCACAGATTCCTACAAAGGACACCTGACTCTTTGAGCGCTTTCATGGCCGAAGGCCGAGGACAATTACGCTTTGAGGTGTCTGCCGTGCACAATGTAATCAATAAGATAACAATCCCCAGAGATTGTTCCCGCCGGGTTTTGGTCATCTGTCTGTAAGTGTCAACGTTGTGTCACCGCTCGGGCGAGTTGGAGTGCAGGTTGAAGCTCGCGTTCTCCCACCTTACCCGATTAGGAATAGCCGTTCGCGTCCGCGGGCAGCCTCACCCCCAAGCCTTCCACTCACTTTCACTCATCACCACGTTATGCACCCATCTTCCAGCTTAGTTATCACAGAAGCTCAAAAGACTGCAGATCGACATCGCGGATGCGCTGTACGCCGGCTGCATCTGGTCCGGCACGAGGCCTCCGTGGCCTTCGCCGATCGCGTTGATGAGATCGCATTTCCCAAATGCTAAGCTTCTGCACTCCAAGATCGAATCCACCACGCATCATGCGTTTTCAATGTGTACCACTCACAGCTTGGTAAAAGAATTTCCTAGAATCCCCTCGTCCATCGTTCCTTCAGTCTTTCAACACGCTCTTCCACAATTTCGTCAAGCTCTAAAGACGCATGTACGATTCAATGAGCTCGCACAGGCGGATGGACTACAATTCCAGAAGGGCTGTCACGGACAGCATAAAGGAAGACGAGACCGTAAATAGGGTGAAGGCAGTTCAGGGCAGCTGAGTTGCTCAGAGGACAGATGAGAGGTAAGGTTTCGCAGCTACGAAAGAGTGTTGCTTTTCACTGATGTCTCATTATATCAGATTCACGACCGTTCACCTTCACCTGGCCTCCCACCTTCACCCCGAAATTCCAGGTTTGTCGAAGGCAAAACTACGTGACGACACAATCCGAATCTCATTCACTCCTCAAAGCCAAATAGCCATATACGGGTCTCCATAGGCTGATTTCCATTGCCGGCTCTTACTACTTCCTGCTAACCACTCTCCTCTCTTCTCAAAGTTCGACATCATAAATAGCCAGACCACAGTGATCCAGCGATATGGAGGACCTTGCAAAGGAGAATGTCGATCCGAACCTGGTGGCGTCAACTACAGCGTCAGGCAATGTCAACGACAAGAAAGCGATCTCTGCTACGAAATTGCCAGCCATCGAAGTTCCGGCGAGCTTTCCGTACGTTGGGAGTTCCCCCAGGAAGCACTCCTTCGCCAAGGCAACACAGGCTAGCCGTATTAGGAATAGTAAGTTTTTCCGGGCATCAACAGCCAGCCCGTCCCACTTCAGCATTTGCATCTGCTGTGTCTCCGCTCACTGTTTGTTACCAATAGAATCAGCTCTACTCCCCAAGCGCCAACGCGACTCTCCGCTTCGTCCAGAGCCTCTCCCGCCACGAAAGCGGGCCATGCAGTACTACGACGCGAACGACTTGCGCGGCCTGCCTGCCATGGGCTCTATCTTTGGTGAGTAGCTTGCTCTGTCACAGTAAACTTGGCAGAGGCAGCGGCCAAGAGGCTTTCGCCGAATTGGTCAACCATCACAATATCCACCAGAGTATGTTGCGCGTAGGTGGAGGATGATGCTGACGGGAAGCAGGTCAACTACCACTTACACCTCTATCTGGATCATTGCCTAGCGTGGGGGTTCAAGATCAGGTCAGCATGAGCGACCGCGCCGAAAGTAAGTCAGATTCAAGCGTGTTGTTAGCGCTACTAATACTCGATAGTGGAAGACCAGCGACAATTGATCACACAGCTGGCCCAGTCGAATGCCAAACTGTTTGACTACATCGAGATTTTGGAGCAGCGCATCCGCTCTCTTGAAGTGAAGACCACATCTGATCGTTAGTAGTCTGCTGCAACATGCCTCCAATCGAGCCTCTTGGCAACATACATGGAACTAACCCGATGGCAGAGGCTTCATTCGACATCGACGCTGCTGAGAATGAGAGCAACAGTGGTGTATACGTACCCCGCGAGAGCTTCGATGTCTCTTCGCCTCCTGCCACACCAAGCATGAGAAAGGGCAAGAAGTCATTCATGACCTCCACACCCAAGGAGAAGAAGGCGTACACCATGCTGAATAAGCGGAAGACGCATAATTTGACAAGCACACTGCCGCCCGTATTTACGCAAGTTCCCGCGGTGCCACTGACGGATAAGGAGATTGTTGTATACTTTTTCAACTCCTTGTCTCGTCCAATTGTCTCCATTCGGCTATATGAACGTGGGTGGGGCCCAGCTCGGATCTGCGACACGCTGAATGACCATCGTGCTATCGAACCGCCATATCTGCGAAACACTTGTAGTGTGAAGTGCGTTACCGCTATCCGTCGGGGTTTGGACAAATGGGGAGCCGAATGGGACACACAGTTGAGGGACCTACTCAAAGACGCCGATGACGCTGTTGCGACCGATGCTATGAGGATTCAAGAAGACGAGTGTGATGAGATCCTAGACATCGACGTTCTTGACTTACTCAAAGGCCTTGTCAAGTACCCGGATGAAGAAGACGATGATGGAATTGGAGCTGGTATCTTCACCAAATGCGTCAGATACTGCGCCGAACGCCAACTGTCCTGGCCCTTATCCAAGATACACACGATCGCCTTAGCCTTGCAGGAAGGCCGAGAACCGGATATTGCAGAGGCTCACGACTGAAGCGAGCTTGGCGCACACCCGTGTGATAATGACTAGGAATCTGGGCAAACACAGATTAAGCCCCCTGGCGTCTGAACGATTCCGAGTACCTCGCTGACGGCCCTTGTTTTAATGGAGTATGATCAGTCACGCCGAAGGGTTTTGTTTCTCACTTTCCCTTTTACTCCAGACAGATCTTCCAGTTTCCCCCTGCAAGTCTTGTCGCAACTTGCTAATCTTCCCCTTCGTTCTCAGCGTTCTTTATGTATACCTTGCCCTTAATGTCTTCAAGCTGTCGGGCACTGGTTAAGAGGAACGCATTGGATTTCGATTTTGGGATCCGATATGTCTGTGGTCTTTCGAAATGGAATGGACAACGTAGTAGTAGCGATAGCAAAACGAGGCAGGGGCTTGTGGCAGTCACTCTGCGTGGATAGCGACGAAAGAGATAGCTTCACCGCAGCGACTAGCAGGTCAAATATAGGCCTTCATGACCATTTCAAATCACACTTGTCTATAAATTTTCTTTCCGCGCCTTTGACCAATTCCTTCCGTACCCAGTCATTTTTCTTCACAATGTTCATGGCTCACGGTCTCTTGGTCAGGATGAATTGTGCTACACGTCCGTGCCAAGGGTTCACGTTGCATCACAACAATATAAGGCCGCCGCTCGCACGCTCTCTCACTTTCACTTTCACTTCTGAGCTGCACTGTCACGCCAAGCCCCGCTGCCTTAAGCCGTGCAACTCATTCTGGCTCTACCCACCACAGACTCGCTCAACTTCAACCTCAACGTTACTACCACGCGCCCTGTTTGCGCTTTCGTTCATATCGAGACCCACTGCACGACGCTGTCAGTGCACATACAAGCACCCGCAACTCCGCACACCGTCTTCATTGCAACCGCTGAGCCAGCATGGACGACCACGCTCGCCTCAAGCGGCCTCGCCCGGCCGGAGACAACGATGCTCCTTCCACTTCAGTGCCCAAGAAGCTCATGACCCAGAAGGTGACCGACGCCCATGAAGCCCTGTTCGAGTCCAGCGTTCCAGCGGGCAATGGCAAGAGGCCTCGCCAGCCCGACCTCGCCGACATCCCCCATGAGATCAGCCTCAAGAAGCACAAGGGTGCGCATGTTCTCGCACCAGGAGACTTCTATGAACACAGCTATTCCTCTCCTGCTATCCAGGATTCTGCCATCCAGAGCTCAACCGGCCAGTCCGTTACCTCTCATACGATTACAAAGACCGCTATCAAGAGCGCGCAGAATTCCGATTCCCCCGCCCTTACTACTCCCCAGCAGCCCAAGCCACAGCAGCCTAAGGGCGACTCGGTACGTATGCAGGAGCTAAAGCGCCAACACGAAGAAGCCAAGAAAGCCCAGCAGCAGAAGGTTGATGTCAACGCCCTTCTTACTAAATACGACAAGCCCAAGTCCCAGGAACAGCTTGCCAAAGAAGCCGAGGATCTTGCGTGGATCACGGAGCACGAGAAGAGGCAAAAGCCATGGAAGCCCTTTGATTACTCCAGCGAAGAAGCAGTCGACATCCTCCAGCAGTGGAAAGTAGAGAACCGTGACCAATGGCCGGAGGAAGGGGATGACCCAGAACCGTATGCATATTTCAATAAACGGCCTGACAATGAGGGTTTTACCGACTTTCCCGATGACGACGATGACGACGACTGGGAGTACCCGACCGACGATGAAATTGCTCAAGGTATGAACGCGGGTGGTTTGGACTTTTTGAAAGCCATCGCTCGTCATAATGAGGAGGAAGAAAAGAAAGAGAGCCAACAAGAGGACGGTGAGACGCCGCAAGAAGACGGTGAGACACCACAAGAAGATGGCGAGACACATCAAACACCGATTACTTCATTCAATGGCACCTCATTCATTGACACTTCATTCAATGGGCCTGACGACCACCAAGCAGCGTCCGATTTCCAACGCGATATGGGTTTCCTCAAAACCATCACACCTGAGGTTGAAGAGACGTTCGGCGTATTTGAGAGTTCGGATAGTTTCACTGAGGAAGCCAAAGAAGCTACATCGGAAACCCCTCTTCAGCAACAAGCATCGCATGGAGCGTTCGAAGGAACCCAAGAGGACATACTGCCCGAGGATGTTCAAGAGGACGCCTTCGATCTGGATACCATGATTGCAGAGAACACGAACTTCATGACTTCTAACGGTCATGGAGTCACCGATGAAGATATCACTCAGTTCGCTCTGGACAGCTCGGCTCTAGTAGCAGGTAATGCTGATGCAGAGGTCAACAAGAGGGAGACGGATGCTTTGAAGAAGAAGCAAGAGTTCGAGAGGCAAGAGTACGAGAAGCAAGAACTCCAGAGGCAAGAACTCCAGAGGCAAGAACTCCAGAGGCAAGAATTCGAGAGGCAAGAATTCGAGAGGCAAGAGTTCGAGAGGCAAGAGTTCGAGAGGCAAGAGTTCGAGAGGCAAGAGTTCGAGAGGCAAGCAATTCAGAAGCAGCAGCTTGAAGCAAACCTCGCCCAAGAGAGGCAGAAAGAGGCCGATGAAAATGCCAGGAGGGGTGAATATGAGAGGCATCAGAGGATGATACAGCGAGCACAGCAGCTGCAACAAGTACAGCATAACAATCCCCCACAGCAGATGCACGCCGTACAACAGATGCAGCGATTCCAGCAGATGCATGCCGCACAGCAGATGTCACCAGCACGACTGATACCGCCAGCACAACAGATGCAATCGCCACAACAGATGCAACCGGCACAACAGATGCGACCGGCACCACAGAGGTCACCAGTGCAACAGATGCAGCCGTCAGCCTTCCAGCAGCCGCGTTCATCACCATCAAGCACATCACAAGGTACTATCCCAAGCCCGATGATCACCCCTGCCATGCCTCCGCAGCAGCAGTATCCTCCCAATGCCCAATTCTTCCCTCGACAAATGGCTCAGCCTCCAATGGGTCTTCTTGCATCGCCCGCTCTCGGCCGGACTTCCTCAGGGTTCTCGATGCAGACCCCAGGTATGGTTCCTACTGCTTTGCCGCCCCAGCAGCAATCTGGTCAGCCTGTCACGATCGCACCTGGACTACCAATACCTAGTCCGCATGTGCCTCATGTCGCGCAATGGGAGATTGATGCCATCCAGAACATTAATCCAGGGCAACCTCGTCACATGATCGAGGGGTTCCTGGTGACGCAGAAGTTGAAAGCTGCTAGAGCTGCAAAGCCGCCACCACCATCCCCCACCTACTTCCCTCCCCCTCCTTCACCACACCACCAGCCTCAGCCCTCTGGGGCTGGCCAGCCCCCACTCGCTCCTGTGCCACCACAGCAGCAGGTGCAGGCCCACAGGGCAGCGGGGCTTCAGCCCGCTCAGCCGCTGCCGCCGGATATGCTGCCGCAGTCCGACGCCGCGCGGGCGTCGGTCGCAGCCGGCTGGAGGATCATCGGGTTGGGCAGGACTGCCCGGGAGGGCTTCACTCTCGCTGAGGGGAGGGCACTGGACCGTGGCATCCAGGTGTCCTTGACAGAGCGGGAGTTGAGTGAGATTAAATCTCACATGTCCAAGGACGACGCCACGAAGATGCACAAATGCGTCCGTGGAAAGCAGCTTGCCGACCAGAGGAAGCTTGAGAAAGCTACGGCCAAGACGCAATGGTCGTGACGGTAAGTAGCACATACATCAGGCAAGGGTTTTGGAATGAATGCTAATCGTAATCACCCAGCTGCCGACGGCTGCTGGATCTAAGCGAACAAGCTGTGCCACCTTCGCCGCAATTGCCTGTCATTCCTCACACCTCACTCAGCCACCACTTCTCCGAAACCTACTTTTCGACAAGACCAGAACCCGATAGCAGGAAATGGGGTACACAGAATTTCTCATAGGTAGTAACATCTGGTCATGGGTGTTCAATCTGACTGTGCTTGTCTGCCTCGTAAGTTCTCGTCTGGAAGTGGGTGTTGGAAGTCTCATATGCTCACACCTTACAGTACCCCATCGCTGTCTGGATTTACAATGCTTTTTTCCACTCTCTCGCCCACTTTCCCGGACCTCTTCTTTGGCGCGCATCGAGGCTGCCATATCTGCGTGCAGTTTTCAGCGGGCATTTTCCATATCAGATCCAAAGACTACACGAGCAGTATGGCGACATTGTAAGGATCGCACCTAACGAGCTTTCTTTCACGGATCCAACAGCCTGGGACGACATCTACTCTAACCGCGATGGGGCTAATCATGAAGCCTTTCGAAAGAGCGAACTCTGGCACGGTAACCCAGATGGTGGAGCTGCGTCCGTATTCGTCACGATAGACTTGAAGGAGCATGCAAGAATCAGACGCTTCATGGATCCTGCCTTCAGCGAGAGATCTGTCTCACAGCAGGAGCCCATACTCCAAGCGTACATCGACCTGCTCATCACCAAACTCCATGACCGAGCTTCCGCAAAGCGTAGAGTCACTATTAACCTTGTTGATTGGATCAACTTCACGCTATTCGATATGATCGGCGACCTGTCTTTTGGGGAGTCATTCGGCTGCCTCGAAAAGTGCGAATACGAGGACTGGATGTCTCAAATGGCGGCCGCCATTAGGCTCCACTATCTGTCCATCAACCTACGCTACTATCCCATCATCACCTTGCTACTCAAACCTCTAGCAGGCATTCTCATCCCAAAGGGTCTCATAAAACAGCAAATCGATTACCGCGACCGATCCGCAGCGAAGCTCAAAAGGCGACTTGAATCCGAATCCGCCGATGATCGAGCAGATATTGTTTCGAAACTTCTCAGGAGTGAGGACCGAGAAGAAGGCCTGACTTCGGACGAGGTCTTGCTAAACTCTATGCTCTTTATCAACGCTGCAAGCGAGACTACAGCTACAGTACTGACCGGCGTCGTCAACCATCTCCTGCAGAACCCGGCGTCTCTAGCAGAGTTGTCGGACGAGATCCGACAGTTTTCTCTTTCGTCAGATTTGGAACTCCAAGCTCTGAAACAGCTCCCGTATCTCAACGCCGTGCTCAAGGAGGGCCTGAGGATGTGCAATCCAAAGTGAGTCAAGCAAAATAACCTTCACTTATGTTTCGCAGCTAATGCGACCTGGCCCAATCGGACACATGCGCATCACGCCTCCAAACGGAGGAATCGTCGCTCGTCACTTCGTACCAGGCAACGTAAGTCATCCCACCACGTCTCCTCAACACTTCCTAACAGCGAACAGACAATGCTCACAGTCCAACCCCTCGCCCTATCCTATTCACCAAAGTACTTCCATGATCCTCAAGTCTGGCACCCAGAGAGGTGGCTTCACGACGCGGAGACCGATCCTAGTTCACTATTCTATCACGACCAGAGAAAGGGTGTGCGAGCGTTTGGCTGGGGACCGTATAATTGCGTCGGCGAACCGCTTGGGTGGGCGTGGATGCGCTTGATCCTCGCGAAGTTGGTGTGGACGTTTGATTTGGAGATGGCTGGTACACCGAATGAGAGCATTGTTTGGGATGAGCAGGAGGTTTTTGCTATCATTCACAAGCATCGGCTGGATGCTACTTTGGTCGAGAGGGCTGAGTGATGCCGGGTAGATTTGAGTGAACGAAGAATACGGTTGGGGATTGAAGATAGGCTTAAATTTTCGAAAGCGCGGATCGGGGTATGGATTATTTGTTATAGCGACTATGACTTTCTTTTCTTGCGTAATCAATCTCCTTGTCGTTCCAGTAGGATATAATCACGCGAACGGCTCACGATCAACGAGAAAGCTGATTTTTAGGACTTTCGTATTAGGCTCAATGTGCTAAGTAGGTATCAACCCCCAGACAAGGTGGAGATGTTGACCAATTGTGTACCACTTTCTGTTTCTCCAGTGCCACAAGAACATCAGAGACGTGGAAGTAAAATGAACTGCGCGCTCACAAGGGCAGAATATCCTGCATCGTTGATGACCTAGGCTACCGTGCTTCTCGAGAGCGCGACCTATCTTCACGCAGACTCCCCCCGGACCAGGCCGCGTCCATGTGTCAGTGACAAAGCCACTTGCGCACTCAATCCGCCCATTGCTCAAACCAGACCTCCTCGTTCATTTTTGGCTCAGCTTCCACAATACCAAACATGAATGGCGTAGGATGAAAGTTAATAGGTTTTGGAGTCACTTCACGATATCCAAGACCCGATATCCAGCCCTCCTGTCCGGCACCCGATGTCCAGCCCCATTGATACCCCGCACACGCTATGTCCCCGAATGTTCGAAACATGCCGGATTGGCCAGCTTTACGGAGCCACCGTAGGAATTGAGCGCGACCCTGGACCGGCAAATCTTTATCCAATCCGTAGTAATCCTGACCAACGACGTGTACTGTCCTCTGGGTCACCGGGCTCGAAAGGGGGAGCTGGTGAGCGGCTGCCTTCTTCGCCCAGCGTAGGATGATCTTGGAGGCCGTCGATCCTGGCGTGTCTGTTTCATACAGATGGTCATACGGGATCAAGGTGTCTATGACACTCGCGTAAGGAAACCACCCCAGAGGACGCTTACACTGTACAATCGCGTCCAGGAGCCTCTTGAAGAACTTCTTGTGGCTGTCATCGCTTGGGAAGCTGCAGATGAGCTTCGGAGGCGAGTACAGGATGAAGTCGCGGATGGCCTCGCTCACGATGTGGATGGCTTCGTCGTATATCTGCTTGCATGTCGCGAGAATGGATGTTGGAATAGACTTGTCAATGAGGATGACGTAGTCGTTGTTAGTTTTCTCTGTGATACGGCGGTGCTTGATCTTGCGAGGCAGGCGCTCATATACCATCAGCCGCAGCTCCGGCGGAAGGTCAAGGAAGCGGAAGGGTTGGTCGGCCATGGCAGCTACGTGGTGTCGTAGTTGAGGTTAGATCGAGTTTCTGGGGTGCGCCTGTGAAAATCGCGGTTTATCTGATGAGATTGTGGTGAGGTCAGGTGCACCGCGGCGGGCAACTGCCCACCTAGGCAGTTGCCCAGGTGTGTTTCACGTGCCTTCTATTCGGCTTACCCCTAACCCAGGCCGCCACCCTTCCCGTCGCCACCTTCCCACCGCCTGCTTCGCGTCAGTACTGGTTACAAGAGCTGGATGGCTACTCACCGTTAGAGATCCAGGAGATCTTGCAGCTTCTTCCGCGGCCTGAATTCCCGTACGCGGCAGACGTACTCTGCCCGGCTCATCTTCTCATACTCCCACTCTTGAGCCTTCATGAGTATGCAGTACCACGGGTCCTCACCAACGACACCCAAAGAACAACGACCCAACACTGAAGCTCTTACGAGCAAGACTCTACTCTCTCTACAACGCCTTCGATTTTTATCAGCATTCTACTGACTTGATCGTAAAAGTCATCAAAAGTCAGCTGAATTCCCAAGCCACCCAACACTGTACCTTGAAATCTTCTCTCCTTCTGAGCATCGATGATCGACTACACCCCAATTTCTCTGTCTCGTATCTTGAAATGGTGCGAAGGAGTGATCATTAGCGTTTGTGAAAACTGTGATCTAAAATCATACGTTGAGTTGTAGTCCTTTGGGTGGTTCTAGTACTGAACCGTGGTTCGATATCGTCTCGTGACGGTACAAGTTGGTAAGCTCCAGTTCTTACCGTGGATCGTGTACCAATGAGACACAAACTCTAACTCAAGGCTGATTATATATACCGTTATCCATAGAGGTCTCGTCTTCCGCATACAGTGCACACTCAGGTCCCTATACTCCTTCTGACGACATGTCTTCTACCCTCCCCGGTTCCCTTATCACCAATGATGTCTCACAAGGCATACGAGAAGGTAGAATATCACCAATCAATTTTCCGTTCATGAATCTTCCAACGGAGCTCCGACTCATGGTCTATGAGCGCCTGCCTCGTAGGATAAGGCACCACCAAATTCTCCTAGGCTCCCCAGGCTTCCCAGGCTCCCCGGTCAAAGACGTTCCATATGCAATAATCATCATTCGAAGCATCGAAAGTACCCTTCTCCAAACCTGCCGGACTATCTACAGCGAAGCGAAGCCTATATTCGACCGCGCAGCACGGTCTTTCATCCTGTCGAAGCCACCACAGATTGCCTGCAGTGGTCATCGAGTCTCGTACTTATGCGTGCAAGCTATTATGAATGTCGCGAAAGCTGCGGCAATTCAGAGACATATGGCAGTAGAACAGAGTCCGCCGAATATCTACCCTAAGAGTCGAGATACAAAGCTGTATGCCATACTCCCTACCTTTCGGCGACAAAGGAGAGAACTCTACACTCTCTCCACCTTCCAGCAATTGACTCTAGACCTCCAAACCCACTACGAAGCGTCTCTGCACCCTCGGTTCCAGGCGCACCTACCAGCTATCTCCGCCTATGTCAACCAGGCTGCACGGCAGATCTCTTTTCAGCAATTTGCCACCAGCTTTCAATATGTCAGAATGCTCGCGTGCCGTCAATGCTGGAACAATGAGCATTGTGATCGGGATCGACCACTCGGGCATGGAGATCCAGCGAGGAATACTTTACGAGGATTCTTGGGTGCCCAACTACGGCTCCGTGACCGAGTTCCTAGCCAAAGCCCCGGTATTGAAGTTGTTGGGTATATATATGATGAGCATATTGATGGTTTTACAGAAGGTAGCCGTTTCGAGTTTAGGCTACCTGGAGCACATACGAGAAGACTCAACACTGGTAGGGCGACATATATAACCAATCTGAGGTTCCTACCAGCTTCGAGCCAGGAAGAATGGAGGGAAGATTGGGTCGAAAGAGAATTGTAGCAAAAGTTCTTCAACGAGAACTTTCTTCCAACCATTGCTGTTTTTTGTTTTCATGTACAGGAAGCGGGGTAGCTAAGACAAAGTGCCACAAGAAAGCACTTACTCCTACCCACGAATACGGGAATAACGGAATTTCCAAGTATATAATTGATCCTACATTTAAAAAGACTGGTTTGAATCTGATATACATAAACATTCCTCCATGATGGCTACGACATATTTCGATTCAACGCAACTGCCTGCATCGCATACAACTCCCAAATATGGTAAATAGCCTATCATACGAAACCAAATAAAGATAATACAACTTCTACCTCTCAAGCTTCCGGCATCTGTCCGCACCGCCTACGCATTACAATGATCGTGTAGCAACTACCCATGACGTATGAAATAGAAGCGGACTTTTGAAGATCAGCTTCGCTCACGTCAAGACGTCTTCAAGAGGAACGCGTAAGGAACCCTTCCCAGTCACGAAATTTTCCAATGGAGGTAACGACATCTCCTATGACTTGTCAAGTGGAGTTCCCGCTCGGTTTCCATCTAAAATGAACTGCATCTCCTGAAGTTCGGTGTGAAAGATATGGAAGCTGATCTTTGGGGGAAAAAAGGGTGATTGGAATTGCCAAGTGCGGAATGTATGAAGACAAATTCAACGTGACAAGCCGGAAGTACACTATCAGTGTAGAGTAGTCAGGAAGTCTCGAGCAGTCAAAGACCTTGATAGTGGGTATCGGAAGAATACTGTTTGCTCCTTTCCACTCATCATATTTCAACACTTAAACCTAGATCGCCTCGATGTTGGGTAGCGTTCCACACCACTCAAAGATTTTGTCATAACGGAGTCGTGATTTGCTCTGCTTGTTGTCCACCAATTTAGATTTGTGAAGTGATTTCTGTGTAAAACAAAGTGACACAGCAGGAAGCAGTAATCTGGTAGCGAGAAAATGATGGTGTATACATACCTGGAGCCGTCACCGCTCCTATCCCAATCTTACTTCGCTATTTTGACTCTTGATGGCAACTCGATGTCTTCAGTTACCGCCATATGTGCGGTCTTGTGGAGTCTGCCTTGACCAGAACAGCCTTGGTGGTAGGAAAGTGTATGTTGCGGCACGTTTTGATCAAATGATGCAGATTGATAAAGGACGTCTACGTCGAAGCTTCAGTCACAGTGCTTCAATGGGAAATTGTTGGTTCGAAATGCATCGGCTATAAAGACCCCAAAATGGTTGAGCGGTGCCCTTCTGCCATAGCCGTGAAGCTGAACAGCACATTTTGGAGATAGTGAATGGTCAAGATCAGAAAAGCCATGACCAGAAGAATATATGCGGTGTGTATCTCGTCGGCGAGAGGTACATAGATTATCGTCCTTGCTCCTTGCTCTTTGATACTTTATTTCTCGTCTTCCAAGCAACTACAACTTATTTCATAGGCCCATACCAGCGCAATGAAGCTCACTTTGCTGTGGCTCTTCGCCGGCTGTGCTACCCTAGTCTCTAGTAGAGCTATCGAAGCATCTGCTGCCTCCGCTACACCTCTTGAGGACGGAGATACGGCCACTAGACTAAATAATTTCCCACTCAATGGCATAATTTCAGCCTTCGGTCGCCACTCTTCGAAGCGCTTCTCATCGAAGGGACTACGCCGAGGTACCCAAGTCTTCACAGGTCCAATAGCAACTGATGAAGAGTGGTCGAAGGCCGTATGCAAGGGGCAGCAGCTTTTGAACGCCATCCGCGCGAACGATGCTGCAGCTGGCCAGCTTTTCAATCCACCGAGGTCTTCAATGCAGAGCCCCTTTCAAGGCACACAGGGTACATTATCCCTTCAGATACGCCAAATGATTGACCACTAACGCAACCAGAGGAACTCGAGAGCTGGGACTACTTCTTGTACGACGGAGTCAAACAATTCGGCTATGATCCTAGTTCTGGCTTCTGGGGGTGCTCCCGCGTGCTTCAGGACCTCCATGTGTCGGTGCCGACAGTATGGGAGGGCGGCAAGAACGAGGTGCTGGTGGCGAGCCACGGAGATAAACTGGCACATGATGACGAGGGCCCTATTCCGTTCAATGAGCAGCACGGATACAAGCGCCAGCTTCCCAACGGCCAAGAGAAGGAATATCCGGTGACGGGAGCTTATTTCGTGTTTGCAATGAACTATGATGATGGCGTCATTATGGCCATGAGTCGCAAGGGAGCGAGATACGCAGCTCCGGTAATACTTCCACGTTCCTTTTTTTCTGCTCGAGTATCCCAAGAATAAGGAATATTTATGTACGTTCTGTACGACTAAGACTAATCTAATGATTGCGTAGTCGAACAATGTTCATGTCCCGGACGGTGAGTGGCCGGACATCGAACAGTCCTCCGATGTGAACTGGAGCTTATGGAACATGCGTTGTCGGGCTTCAGGCAAGGATGTTAGCAACATCCGCTATTTCCTCTCTCTACAGATCGTAAATCCGCTCACTCAACGACTTATAATGAGGGTCCTTACTCAAGACATGAACCCTCCACTTGCCTTAACGGTGTGGCCTGGGGTGTCGTACAAGATGGATACGGAGAAAGGGCAAGCTCTCCTAGGTAGGTGTTTCTAGGTTGTTTAAAATCATGGCTGATATCAGTACAAGCCTCGCCGAACGGTAACGGAACTGCGCACATGCTGATCCAGCACAAACGAGAGCTTGGATCCAAGGAGATCTATGGCGTTACTGTCTTCCAGGGAGAAGGGCTTCTTGGCGAGGTACCTCAACTCGTCTTCTACATTCGCTAGTCGAACATGACGGGGCATTGTGAACGCACCTCCTATAAGGTGAACCCGCATTCCTGGGCAAGGCTATACCAAGATTTTTCGCAACTTGATGTTACAAAGACTACGCCGCATATGGTATGCTACCAACTAATAGGCTAAGCGAAGTACGAGTTATAGAGGCTATACTGAAGAACTTTGCGTGGCTGTGGTATTGAAGATAGAATTGCGAGCTGGGTATCAACATCCCCCATTCACATCACTATTGAGCCAAAGCCGTTCATTGTCGTTTTAATAATTGACAGTGCTGCGATACAGATCGTAGGATCATGTATCCTTGGAGCGTCGTATTTATGTAAGCTCGTAATTCCGGGTCATACTCGCACATTTCTCACCGTACACGTGCACCATCCCTGTCCCGTGGCCCCAAATCCTACACTTTCGCCCCCAACTCACGCAGCTCAACTGCAATACGCTGGCAAAATCCCAGCTGACTGGCGCCTGCATCAGCAAAGTCAGTCGGCCACGTCCACTTATTCTATTTCCAAAACGGGAAAGCGCCGATCGAAGTGTATACGAAACCTTGGAACTTCTGCACCATCGCCCCTCCTCTCTCGCAACTCCTGACGATTTTTTCCATGTCTGGTATTTTCGCCGTGCGATATAATCAGTCCCCGGAAAATCCTATCAATCTGCTATCGGTCTCTAGCCCTAAATCACCCGCTCAGAATCCTGGAGTGACGTGCCGCATCCTTCGCCGTTGGCCGCATCCTCATCCCAGCCCTGGTCCGACGCGGCTGTCACTACAAACGGTTAACAAACTCCCTATACATCTCTAGCTCAACGCCACCATGATCTTTAGCAGGCTAGCCCGCGGGAACTAAACCGTGCAACGTAGTTCCTTTTGAAAATTTCCGGGATCGTAGCTCTCAAGACCGCCAGTGCACGCGCAAGTCAAGTTGTCCGGCAAACTCTGCAGCGTCAAAGTGGGCAGATATTTCCGTTATCTGTAACTGCATAGTTGTGATTGGCAGGTTTCGGCATGCTTAGTGTTTCGAACCCCGAGTCATACAACCACGAGGACGGATGATCCCGGCGAATGGTGACATGCGAGCCGGGATGTCTGCGTGGCTCTGATCCCCGCTTGGACCAGGATGAGTGCCGGGTTCGCGATTGATGAGTGAGATCGGCGGCATTGGAGGAACAGCATGACAGGATTGGTGTGCGGATAATAAGAAGGGTCAGACACCCCTCCTGGGATGGGATTCTGGTCTTTTCGGTCCCTTTGCCAGCCTTGCGACGCCCAACTGTCCGCGACGATACGACTGAGAGAAGAGGTGGAGAGACATATCGAAGTGAATCGATCGCGGATGACACGATAAAGCGACGAGAGGACTCTACCAGTCCTGATTACAAGCCCTACCAGGACTCGCTTGATTCATCGGGACGAAAATGGCGCCCTCAAGACCTTCCATGTCCTTCGCCGAGTTGATGGCCGCCATGATGGCGCTGCCTATCGACCCAAATGATCCTGGTCCATTATCAAACCGCCGAGCGACGATGTATGGGACTACAATCCCGTTCCACGTCCTTGCCTGGGTCGCTGTGTTCGCGCGCTTATATGCACGATTCAAAGTGATAAGAGATCCAAGCTGGGACGATCTGGTAGTAGTACTGGCAGCTCTGTTCAATCTGGGGAGTTTGGCGGGGTTTCTGGGATGTAAGTAATCCATCTTCGTCAAGGTGTCTGCAGCGATGAACAACAGTTGGATCTGGACTTTGAGTCGAAACCACTCGCTACACCAAAAGAAGGGACTGCAGGAGAGAGAGACAGACTTGGCTGGATCGAAAAGGACCGAGTGCTAATGAAGATTCCGTGGCAGGCATCGAATACGGAATGGGCAAACACCTCGCCCTCCTCCCGGCCTCCACGATAACCACAACGATGAAGTGGCTCTACATACAGAACGCCTGCTACATAACCACGACCGCTCTCATCAAGATCTCGCTCTTACTCCAATACCTGCGCCTCTTCTCTTCCCGGACGATCCTGCATCGCATCTGCCTCGTGCTCCTGATATTCGTCTCGCTGTGGGGCTTTGCATACGGCTTCATGAGCTGGTTCCCCTGCTTTCCAGTCTCCGGCTTTTGGGACCGTTTTCAGACGCCAGAGCCGAGATGTTATGGGTTCGGCATGAGAGATGGCGAGAGTACATTTGGAACGTTCGTGAGCGCAGCCGCGACAAACATGGCTCTCGATACCATCATATTCCTGGTGCCGATGTGTGAATACCTGAAGCCTGGGTTGGGTAAGAGGGCGGGGATCGCGTTGACGGGACTGTTCACGCTTGGAGGCGTGGTCGTGCTGATGTCGATTCTCAGACTCTGGAGCGTGACAAAGCATTCTGACCCCAGTCGACCATCGAACATGGACTTCACTTGGTGGTACCCCTTTACGCTTATTCTCTCCTGCATCGAGGTCGACTTCGCCATTATGTGTGCCTCGATGCCGATTTTCTGGCCAGTTGTCTTCGCCTCGCTGTCGCAAATCTTCGTAACGAAAGAGGTGCGCGTAACCCATCACCAACGCTTAACGGGTTCGAGCGAGCAAGGCATGTGTATTGGAGCGGAATATGAGTTGGGAGAAGGCAGAGGGACAAGCTTGAAAAGCCATACAAGTCGAGACGGATTGACAGGAGATGAAAAAGACGGAGCAATCGTCATGACAAACTATAATGACAAGATGGTCCGGGACCATGTTACGGGGCAGCGGACCATGGAGGTCGGAATCGAAGGGAAATGGCGAAACTTGAGAGATTGATAGATACTTTTTATCAAATCGACTATCTTCGTTCTACCACGACCGCGATCGTTGCACACGTAAATCCGTGTCGAATCATGGAAGTGTCGGGCTGGGCGGTCGAAAAACGCGAATTCCTTGTTCCTTCCTCCATGGACGCTGATCTTCTAGGTGCTGAAAACACGCCTTGACCGATGCACAACAAGGGTCCAGCCGGTCCGAGCGTATCGGCCTTCTAATTTTTCGGTGTCCACATCTACTTTTCATGGCGCTCGATCTTGAAAGATTGAGTTGAGGTCCTTGCATGACTTTTTGACAAAGAGCATGTAGTGCCAGCCCTCGAACCACCCTGATGCTGAATATATGTCTTGACTCCTAAAAATTCTTGTACTCGGTTCAACGGATGTTGTTATAGAGACATGGAGACTTCATCGCAGTTTGACCATGTCGCGGATGTTGATAGCTTCGCCGTAAGACCAAATGTTGCCCTCGAGATTTCGTCTACCCTGATGACGCGTTCGTTCGCTTGTCCAAAATCCCCAAGAACGGCAACATATGACTTGGACGTTGGGCGCCCTCCGGTCGTTTCGCTGTTGCCTTTACGGAGGCGGACATCGGGAACAAGTGAGCTTCATCATTGCCAACGTCATCGCAATTCGAAGTTGATGAGATGTGGCGGTCGAGCACCGAGCTCGTCTCCCATATCCGCTCCGGCTCCGGCTTCTACCTCAATATCGTATTTCGACGCGAGCATGGCTCGAAGCCAAGAAGGCATGATAGGACAGTCCGTCTTCGGAAACCTGACACGAATCCTCATAGCGCTATAGTCCCTCCCTCTGAGGTTACCTTACCAATCCTCTTCATCCTCCTCCCTCGACTCGTTCTCTCCTCAGTCCTCGATAGCTCTTGATAGTCAACCTGACCAACAGTAAATGGTACAACCCCATCAGCAGCACTCCACCAAGAATCCTGATCCACGGAAAGGCGACGAACTTCGACCTTGCCCTTCGTCCAGCGACCTCGTACACCTCATCGATGCAAAACACGAGCTGGTTGATGAGCTGGGGTACGATATAGAAGGCGATGGCTTGGAACGGGAGCGTAATGAGCGAGTGAAGGAGGCCAGATGATTTGTGTGACGTAATCGACACGGGACTGGAGAGCGGGAACGGAAGATCGTATGTGCTAAATAGGATATGCTGGTCCGGTTTACTGTTGCTGTCTCCATTGTCCTTCCGCGCTGCTGTTAGTCTGTCATCTTTCTCCCTCATTTCCTTTGGTGGCGGCTCCCGATCGCCAGCCATACTGTTCAGTGAGATTCTATCTGTATATCCAACTCTCGCTCTTCACAAAGCTCTCGCGCGAAACCCTATCGAAGTTCTCTGCATACGGTTCTTGCGCGGTTGATAATTGCGGGTGTACCCTTGATAGACGGCCGAGCTGTCGCATGAAGACGCGAACGGACAAGGTGAATGTCAAAGTGAATGGATGCTGTCCACCAAGTGTTGTCGCCAGTATGACTCCCAATTTCGCCGCTGGTTGCCGCTCCTTCTCTCCCCGTATTAGAATTCGCGGCGGAGTATCTGGTTCCCGCCTTGCGGTGTCTCAAACTTAGAACTGGTGAATTTCGCTTTTCCTCGGCCTCCGCACACCGCCGATTTTCAGGCGGTTGATTCTGCAATTGCGACGCGACACCGGCTCCCAAGTGTTTAAGAATGAAGGTCGTATCGCTCCTCGCGTTCCTGCTAGAGAACAAACTTCTTTGGGGAACTCTGGGGTAAGATGTCTGTCTGTCCGATCGTGGGGCCACAGTGTGCAGTTCGTGATCGGTGCGGCTGAGGCAGGCTTAGCTCAGCTAAGCCCCAAGCCCGGTGCCTGATCGGCGGTCTTGGGGTCTTACGATTGGGTCGCTTCAGCGTATAGAATGCGGGGAGATCGTATTTGGAAACGCTCATGGGTAAATGGACGAAATTGGTACAAGGCGCGAGGCAAACCTCGATAGATGCCATGTGAAAAACTCAGTTGGTAGGATGCCAGTTGCCAAACAGGAAGAAGCCGAGGTATACATCGTCGTTCGTGCGAGTAGATTGCGTATCCATTAATGAATGTACGCGTGGCTCGTAGCTTTCGCGCAGCTGCTGGAAGAATCAAGTGTCGTGCGTAAGTGTGCTATATGTGGCAAAGTGGCATTGGGTAGTACTAGAACCCTAGTAGCTATACATTTTGTTTACGTTCGCGAACAAAATTGATCCTTGCGATCTTCGCCTCACACAGTTGATTGAGAAATGCAATGTTGGTTGATAAGATGAATTATACCGATCGTATCCAGGGTTGGTATATCAAATGTATCGCTATACGGAGTAGGCCCACCAGACGCTAGATATTCTCGGCCGGTCCAACTCAGCCAAAGACACCGAGCTATGTTGAGCGCAGGAACTCTAAAATAAGAGCACTATGCCGTTCTTGAAGCTGGAAGTGCAATAAGGATATATGGATTCCGAAGCATATGGTCTAAGGCCAGCAGATCAATGTGTGCTCGCCGTAAGAGTGTGTATCAGGTCGCAGCTCAAACGTCGCGCTTGTCTACGGTGACGTTGCGCCTGAAGCCAACAAGTTGAACCATCTCAGTCCAGAATCCAACAGGTGGACCGACAAAGGAAGCCTCATATGCGTCGATGAGAGGAGCATCCCAGACGAGGTCGATCTCGTGAGGCCTCTTCCACTTGGTGCGCTTGATGAGCTTCCAGGTAATGAACAGGATTGGACCTACGCCCACCATCGTGTATGATCTAGTAGAATGAGCACATTATCCCACTATAGAGTAAGGACAATCTGAAAGGCATGAGATGCTTACGTGAAGAAGTCAGCCATTGACCAACGACCTGGAAGGAAAACCGCATATCCGTAACAAAAGAGAATGCACACGAGTCCAACCAGACCGATCCAGGCGGAGTACGGTTGGAAGTATCCAGTGTATGGAAGAGCACCCCGATCGATACCCTGAACTTTGCACGCTCGATAGAAGCTGAGATAGGTGACGCACATGCAAATGTAGTTGATGAGACCACCCGCCGTGATCAGAGCGATGAGCCAACCGAGCACGAGGTTAGATGAGTGCGAAACTGACAAGAATGATAGGAGTGGGAAGAACATAGTGACGAAGAAACAATAGATCGGAACACCCTTCCTCGTGCATTTCCTCAAGATCTTTGGAGCGCGTCCCTCGATGGCAAGGGAATACATGCTGCGGCTAGCGCAGTAAGTGTAAGTGTTTCCCGCGCTAAAGATTGACGTGACGAGAAGAGCATTTGTAATGTCCGGAAGGATTCCAATGCCCAGGTTCTTCATGGCGATCACGTAGGGCGATGCAGCTGCTGTACCACTGCCTGCTCCGGTCTGGAGAATTCCCACCAGAGTGGGGTCGTTGTAAGGAATGACAATCCCCACGCACAAGGCACCCAGGATGTAGAAGAGACCGAATCGCAGGTACACAGTCTTGAAGGCGTTCTTGATGTAGGTGCGAGGACGTTTGGCTTCCCCAGACACCATGCCTAATGTCGAGGGTACGAAGTCAGTAAAAAGCTTCAAGAAGGCAGGATGAAGGAGACCAAAGCTTGACGTCGATACCTTGGGAAGTACCACCTAAGTAGTACTTTGGCTTCTCCCGCAGTCATGTTATGTCCTTGATTACGTACTTATGTATTCGGGTCCAACAACACAGAAGTTGGCTGCCCAGAGGGCGCCCAAGAAGCCTTCGAACTTACCCAAGTCACCGGTCGTGATGTAGGTGGCAAAGGCTCCTGGTTTATGCCAATAGCGGAAGCCATAAGCATCCTATTCCATATTAGAGGGGCATCTACGAGGCACCCGGGCTGCACTCACATGCCGTGGGTTTCCACCAACCATCGTGATGAAAGTGAATGCGAACAGGATCAAGATCAATACGACCTTGCCTCCGGAAAGCCAGAACTCAGCTTCTCCATATGCCTTCACAGCTAGAATATTGCATGCCCTATGATACATTTAGCGACCACACTCTGTTGTCAGCCGCTTGGGAGATTGGAAGGAGAGACTCACGCGTAGAGGACGATACATGCGGCGCACACAGCTATAAGATTTGAGTGTGCAAGGTCAGTAACAACCCATGTTCGTAGATACAGTGATGCCTTTGGAGGGCGGTGCGAAGTGCGATAAAAGTGCTATTACGCAGATCCATGCCTCCGCGTACCTTGGAGTGGGAATTACTTACCTGCGACCGGAATATCGGTGCGCCAGTAGCCGAGCACTGTGTTCAGGGCTGTGATCTCGAACGGGATGAGCAAAGCCTCGTAGAAGAAGAAGTTCCACCCCGTGGCAAAACCCAAGGCATCGTCAACCCAGTGGCCAGCCATTCGAATGAAGCCTCCCGAGACAGGCATGTATGTCGCCATCTCAGCCATACAGTTGTTGACCAGTGCGATCAGACAGCTGTAGAAGAAGTACGCGAAGAACATGCCAGCCGGGCCCGCTTTGTTGAGCGCACCACCTATACTCACGAAGAGCGCAGTGCCAATTGATCCTCCAACGGCGATGAGTTGAATCTGGCGGTTGGCAAGATGACGTTGCAAGTCGTCGGAGTTGTCGGTAACCTCGCCATGCTGAAGCTCCTCCGAGCCATGGATGGAATTACCATACTCCTTGGTCTCGCCGCCTTTGATGATTTCCATTTTCATGTCGGACTGTGTCACGAGATGTTTGGTCAGAGCCGCACTGGCAAGCTAAGTAGTCAGAACTTGTCTTGGTGCTCTTGGTGTCGGCTGAGGGGATTGATGTTGCGTGAGAGATCAGGTGCCGCTCGGGATTTGGACAGCCGTTTGTGTTGGGGAATTCAGTCGGCGCACGTAGTAAGTAAAAGCGTGTTGGTGATAGAGCATTGAGCAAAGCCCTGGTGGGGCGAGCGGATAGTTTGGCTTGAGGGAACCTTTTGCACAAATGGTTGCCGAACGAGATAGTGTTGGGTTGGAGATATTAATGTATTGATTCAAATGTAGAGGGCAAAGGGTAGTCCAGGGGCTTTTTAGCGCAGCCGGGCCCTGGTGAAGGGCCACGGTGTGAGGCAATAGACGAGCCATTTTACAGTCCGCAGGTGCATCAAGCTCGGGCCGGGCTAGTCAACAGTTACCTCATTAAAACCACCGGGTCAAAGTCAGATTCTGCATTTCTGAAGAGAAGCCGGGATGTGCTGCGTAATCGGACCAAATTCACGCTCCCCACTGTGAATGGGAAGCTGAGATGTCATTGATACCGCCAGGTATCCAAGTGCTTGTGAGCTGACGAGGCTTTTCTCGAAGAGGTCCGAAAATTCTTCGCAATGCCGGCCGCAGAGGTCGAGTGAACAGGAGTCTGGGAAGATCAGTGGCACGTGAGCATGTCAATAACTCGTGATGTGGACGCCCGAATCAGCTGATTCGCCTGCTCCTGAAGTCTGCAGCTTCACTCAGAAAGACCTGGTCCATGCTGCTAGGATGGCGGGACTGCCGCCGTGTTACAGGCCTCTACAAGGGTGAAGAGGAAGCCCATGTTCCCAGTTCGCCGTGAACATTGGAGAACGAGGTGGTTGGCATCAGAGGTTCGCGAGACGAAGACTGCATGAAGCCATCGTTTTGGGACTGCTGGGCTGGAGTGAGCCGCGGTGTCAGATAGAAGGCTGATGGCTACCCGGGTGGTGTCGTGGAGGATGGAACGGGACAGATACTAGCGTGGCGGGGTGCGGAACCTTTCCGGCCCGAACCGCCTAACTCTCACAGCTAGGGACCTAGACAAATAAATCATCGGAATGTTTCCTCAAATCTACTTCAACTCTATCGTCTTGTCGCTTTCCATAGAGCAGCGCTCACACCCGAATGTGTATCGGTGGCGCTATTTGCCCTCACTTATTGGTACGAACCGCCGTCATCTGGGAGAATCTTTTGTTATCCTGCTTCGAACCGCGTCATGTCTTCGGGTGCAAACTATATTTCTACAGCTTTCTGCCGATTCTGGAGCGGCCCGTCCGAGGACTCATGCAATGATGGCTAAAGGTCACGCGTCCTTCACCGCCGTCTTACCGATAAGCGCCCGTGGCTTGAGAATGCCCCGCGTCGAGCTGAAACGCTGTGAATCAGTGTAACAACCAGAGGTCGATGTTATCTTAGCCTTCACATATCAAGTCATTCTGATTGCGCCCAGAAAGCCTTGTGCAGCATTGCGTAGCTAACACTACGTCATTCCAACCTCGACGCGCCTGCCTCGGTTACACGCGACCTTACCTGCCTCGTATACATATATCTTGTTTTGGTGCATGAGAAGATTTGTCCTTCTACTCGAGTGGCCTATATCTACCCCGGCAAAACCTCCTACGGATTGTTATCTATTCCAACCTACATTCATACTCGTGCCTCATTGCTAATAGTCTCATTGGATATCTTGGTCTTGATTGCCGTTCGTCCAGCACTTTTCTTCGGTCCAGTACGCCCAAACATCGCAATCCAAAGCCTTCGTCACTGACGCCATGTAGCAACTATCAGTTCATCTTGCTCTTGAGATAACCATTCAGCGGGCCGGGTTCGCAGAGATTGTGAAAAGATCCAAATTAAGCATCGATTTTACCCATCATGTGTCGATGGTTCGCATACATCTCGCCAGTGGAGCCTTGCCTCCTCTCCGATGTGCTCATCACTCCGGCCAACAGCATTTCCAAGCAAGTCTCTGAGCACTACCTCCCTCATCTCCTCCCCCACTCCAAAGAGAAGGACCTTGATCAATCGTCAGATGCGCTTCTTCGTATGCGCAATTCACTCCTGAACATGGATGGTCTTGGAATTGCTTGGTACACGAATGCAGCTCCCTCGTATCTCTCAAGCATCAAGGGACCACGTCCAGCATTGTACAAATCTCAGTCTCCTCCGATCAACGACTTCAACTTTCGCTCGCTGTGTGAGAACACGGAAACCAACTGCGTCTTTGCCCATATCCGTGCAAGCAGTGGCAGTGTGGTCACGCAGGTAAACTCGCACCCCTTCGTCTTTGGTCGACATACATTCATGTAAGATCATCTCTACTAAAAGAGTGTCAGAGGCATGTATTCTGGAAATGCTACCCTGATTGCATTTCACGAGACAAAAATACTTCTCCGGAAAGAAAGTCACTGACATTTTCCTGCGCTATCAGGCACAACGGCGTAGTCTCCGATTTCTCGGCTATTCGAAGAGACCTGACCGATCTCATGTCTTACGATGCGTATTGCAACATTTTGGGATCCACTGATTCCGAGCACGCGGCGGCGCTGTACATGACAAACTTGACCTCCCATGCCGGCAAAGAATCCTGGCAGAAGACCTACCCGCTGCAACAGATGCTCTCTGCGATGACGCAGACCGTCATACAGATCCTGGAGCTCCAGAAAAAGAATCTCGGTCCTAAACATCGCCCTAACTCACTCAACTTCTGTACCACAGACGGCGTCAAGATGGTAGCGATTCGCTTCCGGAACCATAGTACGCAGCAGCCTCCCTCGCTTTACTGGTCCGAGTTTGCTGGCAAGCATCTCAATATGAAGTACCCCGGTCATCCAGATTCTCCAGACATACTTAACGAGTATGCGATCAAGGACAAAGAGGAAAGAATCGGTAAACACACGATAATTGCGAGCGAGCCGACCACCTACGATGAAGATGAATGGCATCTCATCAGCAGGAATTGTGCGCTCACGGTGGATGAAGTGGGCATCGAGACCGAAGTTCCAGTTGAGTATGATGAGGGATTGAATGCGGAGGATCCGGACAATGAGCATGTCAACATCTGAGTGAGAAGGACATGAATCGGGTGTCGACTGCACAGATTGTGTCTCTATCGATTCGTTCCTAGAGTAATGAAACTACTTCCCTAGTCAAAACCAGCTACAGACTCCAACGATCGTTCTTTCTATTTTCCATCTTGGCGACCCATTAGCAACGCTGTCGCTACGGGGCTAGATCCAGCTACGGTTCTGCAAGGCAAGTCAACAAGTCAAATCGTCAGTTCCCTATATGGAGGCTACCAAATCCTGCTCACCAACATCGTTTCACGATCCGATTCGATAGAATGATAAGCATTGCGTTGCTCCACGAAGCTACCCAAAGCCATACGACAACCCAAGAGAAGCCTAAAACCTATGGGAAGCTTATGGCATCTGCTACTTCCCCTTCCTTCATAATCATAAGTCAAAGAAAGCCAAGATCATACACTGAAAAATCAGAGCAGACCCTAAAGCCATTCGCATACTATCTCCACTCGCTCGCCACGCCACTACTCGCCGCACAGCTTGGTACTGTCAAACTGCGATTCGGATCGCTCTCCCATGTCACCGTCCCCGAGCTCGACACCTTGATGAACTTGTATGTTACGGTCTGTCCCGGTGTCATACTAAGCGTCAACGTCCACACCGGATTGCTCGACGTATACTGCGCTGCACTCAGCGTCAACGCTGAGCCAGTACTCCAGCTACCCAATTGACTCGAGCTCCCCGAGAGCTTAACCGTATCGCCATAGTTCGTCGTCACCTTCTCAGTAAAAGTGACCGCGACGGCAGTCGGACAGCTCGTCGCGCTCGTGAGCAAAGTCGTACCAGTCGCTGCTGTTGTCGACGAGACAGACCGAGCTGTCGTTGCAGAGGCAGTCGTGCTCAGACCCGCCGCAAGAAGAACGACCGGCTCCCCATTACTAACAGAGATACACAGATTGCCGCTCGAATCGCTCGTGTACGTCCCACTTCCAAACACGTTCGTCCAGCTGCCGCTCGCCTTCTGCGTGTTAAAGCAATGCTGCGCACTACTCCCGCTCCCCGAATTAACCGTTAAGACAACGAGATTACCCCCCGCGCGACTAAACGCATACGCCGTATCCGCAACATACAAATGCACCTGATCGTTCGCCGCCAGTCCCCCAGCCGCCTTCCTCGCACCCGTGAGTTTGGCAATAGCCTTGTACAGATCTGAATCGGTATTATACCCCGACCTCCACAGATCCTCGCGATTGGCCGGGTCCGCACCCCCCGAATATGCCTGTTCAGTGCCGTAATACAGGATCGGGATTCCGCGACTCAGAACGACATACGCGAGTGCATTCTTCAGCAGACTCGTGTCCGCCTTCGTATTCAGCCACCGCACGTTATCGTGGTTATCCAGAAACGTGCCCAAGGCCGCTGGATCGGGGAACGATGAGGAGATGGTATTGTGCATGTCGACAAGCGCCTGGCTCGACCCTGTCTGCTGGTAGAATGCGTTCATGGGGTAGTAGAGCGGATAGTTGAGTAAGCCCGGCATCGTCGACGCGTACCCGGAGACGTACGCTGGATCGCCGTCGAAGACTTCGCCGATGCAGTACACGCCCGCGGCTGCGGAGAAGGGCGTCCAGAAATCTTTCTCGACGTGCTTGACCGTGTCGATGCGGACGCCGTCGAATGAGTAGTTGGATACGAGGCTGTGGATCCAGGATTGGTACAGGGACCGGATTTCGGGTTTTGTGGTGTAGACGTCGGGCAGGTCGGCGATCCAGCAGGTCTCCACGGAAGTCTGGTTTGAGTAATTGATGTCGCATTCGGTGTGGTAGGAGGATGTTTGGTCCAAGGGTGAGGGCCGGTCGGAGGAGATGGCGGCGAAGCCCATGTGGTTGGCTACAACGTCGACCATCACGTAGATGCCTTTGGAGTGCGCGGTGGTGACGAGGGATTGTAGGTCGGCAGCGCTACCGAGATGTGAGTTGATGGAGTTGAGATCTTGGGCCCAGTAGCCGTGGTAGCCGCCATCGCTGTCTGGTGGTTGGTTTGTTAGCATGGGCCATATGAGGGCGTAGGTTGGAGAAGCATGTGAGCAGGCCCTCTGTCTTCCCCTTATGAGACGTCGACTTACTCGCAACAACAGGTGTGATCCAGATTGCATCAAACCCAAGACCAGAAATATAGTCTAGCCTCCCCTCGAGCCCCTTGAACGTACCACCGCAGTAGTTACTGAGGTCACTGCACGCCGTCGTGGAGCTATCCGTTTTGGCAAAACGATCGGTCAGCAGAAAGTATATACTGCGAGACTTCCATGCTGCAGTGTCTGCTGCCGTGACAAAAGAGGAGAAGTAAAGCACTAGCGAGAGGAAAAGATGTACGATATACATGATGCTGATGGTAGATGTAGCACTTGAGTGGACTGTGCTTGCAATCCTTCGACCGCAACGATGGAGCGAGGAGTACTTATACACATTCCACTCCGCGTCTAAACCCTCGCTGCTCTGGTGTGCATGTGTTTATGCCAAAGCCACCCGTACATCGTCGAGAAGCCCAGAAAGAAGCAGTTTGTCCGCGCCCCGCCCCGTCCCTAGCCCTAGCCTACGAGCCAGCTGACGATGGTATATCGCTCAACCCGGACGTAAGACCTGAACGAACGACCAAACACTACATTTCACGATCTAGTCTTCCCATCTGCATCGGACTTGTAAGACTGAGAATGGACGTCCTCGACCCCGTCGTAGAGATCGGACCGACAGTACTCCAATAAATCCACCCTTCCATCACCATCCTCGAACCTCGAATCCAAAGACCATAAACATCGACTTTCACCCAAATCGACCCCAGGTCGTCCAGCTGACTCGCTGCCTTACATGATCCCCTGATCCGCCGATCACTCTAACCTTTGGGAAGTCGGACCGACACCGCACCATCCACATCCCACCTACCCACAGAACTCAACGCGTGAACCCACGGGGTAGCGTGCGGGGGGCGGGAATACGAGCTCGAAGAAGCAGCTCGGGGCATGTAATATATGTCTTACGCACCGTTCCTGGGACCAAGCCGTAAGCGAGGCGCGCCAGGTGGTGAGGTGCAGGGTAATGTCCGGGGTGCAGTCTGGGGTATGGAGCCCCGCAGAGAATAATATAGGGCTAGGGCTAGGTATTATTCATGCATGGGGACGGGTTTGCATATGGGGTTGAGGAAGAAAATAGGGCGCAAGAGGAGAGGTGTAAGGGTTTTGGACTCAAAATGTGGGAGGATATTCCAGACCGATGAAGAATGGGTGATAGATGTGTGTGAGTGGTTGAATGTCGGAAACGAACAAACTCCTGATAGCTATGCTCCTGCTTGAGGCAAAATAAACGACAGTGCGAACAAAAGTGAAGGACACCTGACCTAACGTACAGATCACATGACCAGAACAACCAAAACCCACACCCATCGCAGAATGCCCTCTAACGCCACCATGCTACATCAGCCAAAACTCATCCATCTACACCACGCTCTTCCCCCGCTCCCGCAAAGCATACGACTCAACCCCATCCGTACTGCCATCATGTTCATACGTCACGAAGTGCGTAGCGTGTTCCTGCCGATCCTGCTGCGTCGGCAGAGGCTTTGAGATACCCAGATCGCGGATCGAGGAAGTCTGCACCAGCTTCACAGTATCGTCGTCGTCGTTGTACGGACCGCGTTGCTTGTGGGACCTATAGGAGACGTGTCCCGAACTGTGGTGTGCGATAGCTAGGATGATGTTATCGACCAGCAGAACTGTACTTGCGTCAGCGCAAATTACCAACCCAATTGTCTTGTTCGCGAAGGGGAGGCAGAGGCATTTGGGCAGGGAATCAGACTCACCAAACAGGAATCCAAAGACAGCAATCGCGACAATCCAACTACTAGCAATAAACTTGAACCCCTTCTCCCCCTTATTAGCAAGTACGACAATCAGCCCAAATACAATCCCAATAACCCCCACCACGACTCTTGTCACCATATCGCCAATCTCGAGTTTGCTCTTATTCTTCTTGTTGAACCAGTAGATGACCGCGAGCAGCAGCAGCATCGCGCCAGCGCCAATATAGAACTGCAGCACGGTAACATTGAAGACTTTGAAGACAGCATCGAGCGTCATCCTGGGCGTGCCCGCCTGATCCTTTACCGCTTTAATCGCACCCAGCGTATCTTTATGCGCCGAGAACGCGAAGATTTGCGCGTTCTCGAAGATCTGAGTAACCAGCTCGCCTGTCTTATTATTCCACGAATCGCTCTTGAACCCTTCTGATTTTGTGAGGTTCGCAATGGCGGTGAGGTTCCGCGTCCAGTCGTATGTGCTGTTCCATTTTACGCTTATGAAGCGGTCGTTGATGTCTTGCATTGTGCGGGTCAGGGAGGCGATGTAGTCGGCGGATGATTTGAAGCCGGCGGCTGGGTCAGAGGGGTCGGTGGGTGAGACGCTGCGGATGAAGTTTAGCGCTTGGACGGCGGAGTTCCAGACGATGAGCGATGTGTTGCCTTCGACGCAGAGCACGATGGCCATGTGCAGGGGATAGTGGAAGAGTGACCAGATTTGCTGGCGAATGGTGCCGAAGCGGTCGTGGCTGAGTGAGTCGAAGTAGAGCATGTATATGAGATACTAAACAAAACACGTTAGGGCGTGGTCTCATATTCGGGGTCAAAGAGAACAGTGGACGTACGAGTAAAAGCACAGAAGATATGACTGTCCCCACTTCTGCTGCATTGGTAGAGCTTTGGGCTTTTGTGATGCAAGCTGTGCTCTTTACCATCCCGATGATACCTTCGCCGATGATGATGAGTGTGAGCAGTTGTAACCGCTCTACCAGATGCGTGTATTTGAAACTAACGATGCGCCAAAAGATAGCAATGATGAATATCGCAAGCCCTTCCGCGATAGCAATGATGAATCTGCTATAGTCAGAAACGGTCGCGACAGAGGAAGTACTGTGACTTACAAGGTGATTTGCTCTGGATTATCGACTGACCCTTTGGGCAGTACAAATAGTTGTACCATGAAAGCTGCTCCAGCAAGGACATGCACGAGCCCCGACAACCCAACAGGAATCAGCGTCCGACGGAACATTCGACTCTGATACATGACAACGAAATATTGCACAGCAATAGCAAACCTACCGAATGCAAGCGCAGTAGCGAAGTTTTTGTACGACCTAGCATCGTTTTTGATGTCGTCAGACTTGTCGTAAACACCCCCCGCGTAGACCCACACGGTCATGACGCCGAACTGGATGGCTTTGCTGAACCGATTCCAGAGAGAGTCCACTGCAAACCGAGTATCGAACAACGTGACACCCAACCACGTGAACCAGGTCATCGTGAATAATTTGATGTAGTTGGCGAGTGAAGAGCCGTCGGTATGCTGATGCATCGCAGTGAAATAGGCCAAATTTGCGACGAAGAACAGATCGTAGAAGAGCTCGACAGTGCTCGCTTCGTGCTGTATTCGATATGGGTAAACGTCATGCCTATTGCTAGTGACGCCCGAGACAGTGTCAAGAACATCTCTGTTGATAGGCGACGCCAGAAAAGGTAGGTAGGTGCGTTGATGTGATGAGCGCGAAGGTGGAGTCGATCTTGTCTTTCGCCAGTCATTGAGGTATCTTGATATGTGCATGCTCGCTATTGTTGATGGTCGTGTTGGATTTCCGAAGTGCTATGAAGATTCGTGGCCGCGATTACTGAGTCGACTGGAAGAGGCGCATCATGCTGTTTTTGCAACCACAACCATATAAGGCTTTTGGCACGCGGAAGGTAAAGCTTGGTGACACCTCTCCGCGATGAGTGTGTCATTGGATGAAGCGTACCGCCTAGCAACGGTTTCCTCGTAGAGAACCATCACGTTGCGGAACGAGACGCTGGGCAAGAAATGGTAGGTCTGGAAGAAGACGTGTTTCGCATCCATTCTTGAAGGAAATCAAGATTTTTTACATCTAGAATACTGTGAGCGAGTAGTTTGTCTAAATGATAAAAATGGGTCGGAGAACGTGACGGCGAGGCGTTCGCATATGTGCGGCTCAACATAAAGCTCGGAAGGAGCTGACCATAAATTTAGACAAGCCCCGAGGACAGCCAGGCATCGGAATGTCGCTCTCGACTTCGAAGACTAGTTGAACTTGCGAAAGCTGTGATATAAATAGACTGCAGCCTTTGTTTTCCCATGAGGGTCCTAGGTTCCAGCAGCTTGCGCGAGAGTGAAGGACAGAAGTAACGCGAATGAGTTCCAAAGTTGGAGGGCATGATCAGGCGACGCACATAGCTCTATAACAGAATTCGATGTCAAAGACTGTCTTTCCGAGCTGTGTTCGTGGCTAGAAACAAATGATGCTCTTTCGCTTGGTGCTGAATTTTCTAACAGCATGGCCACCTAAAACAACGCTTCGGAACCCGGAGGAAGTCGGGGGGAATGGAGAAGCTCAAAGCAGTGACCAGAGACAGTGTTTGTCCCAGGACATATGCAGATTTACTAGCCGATGACATTCGTCGTGTTGCTCGTGCGGAGCGTGCCGTTGCGACTCGACACACTGCTGCGGACTCGTGACTGAGGACGCATTGCTCGTCCACCTCTTGATCCAAGATAGCCAGTCCGATACAATCCCTATTCATCCTCTTCATCCATATGCGGCCACCGGACTGGACTCGCTCTGCCCGCATTCTCTCCTCTTCCCTCCTCATCTCCCCGCACCCTCTCGACCTTCGCCCTAAACCTCCCCTGTCCCCCATCCCCATCGAAATTCAACATCCAATCAAGTATCAACCTCCTCTTCTCCAGCCCATTCCCACCCTTGACCCACCGGTACCCTTCCTTCAGCACAACAGTCGCCTCAATCTTGAAGTACCCCCACCCCAGCCTCCGGACCTCAAACGGCGGCTGTCTAAGCGTGACGCTCGGCGGCCGAAACGTAGGATGCAGATACACCTCAACCTCCTGCACGATATCTAGCCTACTCAATCGCACAAAGAAGGTCCAATCATGCCGATTCACCCTCTCCCTTCCTCTTTCTCTTTCGCTTTCCCTACCCTCCTCCCCAGCACCCCGCCGCGCCTCAAGCCGATGTCTATTTCCAATCAAAATCGTAACACCCTCACCACCATCCCTCCCCAGCCTATCCCCACGATCCGCATTCTCGTCCACCCTCCTCTGCGCATACGTAGCCGGATATCTAGCCTCGAGATCCCGCCCCAGGCCAGTATGCGCCTCGGCGGTAGTCGGCGTGCGACACATAGGACACGGCGCCTGCAGATTTGCGAGCTCGGATAGCGCGTCGTATGTCGGGTCGAAGTGGGTGAGGTCGAGGTCAAGGCTGGAAGGCGTGATGGATGAGATTGAGGACGCGTCGGCCCATTGCGCCATGCAGGACGCGCAGAGGGTGTGCGAGCAGGACGTTAGGACTGGCGAGTAGAGCAGGAGGTGGCATATTGGGCAGAGGTCGTCGTGTGCGATTGCCTCGTTGGGGGATGGGGTGGTGGATGCCATGAATTGATGATAGGCGTAATCGGTTGTGAGTTATGCAGGTTATGGAGTCCACGTATGACGTCAGGTGACAGGTCGGTGAAAGATAGCAGAATGGGAGAAAACACCGTGTGAGGAAGAAGAGAGCAGCATGTTGGTGCAATGCGGCGTCGTTGAAATGTGCGGGGCCATGATGGGTGACTTGCGCCAGCCATCGGTTGATGGTTGTAGCAGGGCACGGGCCTCCGCGAAATGTCTCCTCTACCTACTGGATTAGGCATTTTGTTGAGAGATGCGGATTGCGGGAGTCATCCCTACACCAAAGTTGTACAGAGCGGCCAAATCTAGGCACAGCATGTAGACTTCAATATATCGAAGCTGGGTATTCTGAAGATTCTCTGCTGGAAGCACATGATGGGGAGAGCGAAGCGGAGATCTATAGTCCTACAAGTACAACAGATCATGTCCCAGCCTCCTAACCTCCCTCTAGTAAAGGTAGATCTGCCAATGCGGGTATCCTAAAAGAACCGCTAAAATGCATGCCTCAAATTAGGCCGACAAAACGCGCCGCCGCTACAGCAAAGCTGCTTCAGAAATTCTGATCGGGCATGAGGATGTCCTCTTCCATCAGCCCCATGATATACCTCGAGCCCGAGAACCAGTCCTGGAGCGAATTTTGGTTGCCACTGGGCACCGGCGGACCCCATCCCGTGCCATCCATTGAGCCGCCAGACGTACCGGTCCCGTCGAAGGACCCAAAGCCTTCTGTCCCCTCTGCACCCTCTGTGCCCATCTGTCCCTGGAAGGAAGCCATGGGCCAAGCACCGCCAGCCACTAGGCCAAGAGCGCTGAGATATGGATCGAACTGGGTGATTGCATTGAGGTCGAGCGTCTGTTGGCCGTCCGACGTCACATAGACGTTTGACTGGGTGTTGTTCCTGCGGTGATGCTCGAAGTCCTTAGTCCTGGCTTCGACGTAAAGCTTTGCGACTTGCAGAAACAGGTGGCACATCTTGTATAGCTTGTCAGCACCTTCTGAAAGGGTGCGGCATGATTCGAGGGAGAGGACGAATTTGGAGAGGGAGGCTAGGTCGTCGGAGTTAGGTTCGCGAAGGGAGTTGCAAAAAAGGACGATGAATGGTGTGAAGGGCGATTGTAATATCGACCTGCGACAAGATCAGATGGTTACGTGCTGGTTGTATCGCATGTATCAACAGATGAGCTTGGACTAGTTTTGCTTACCAGTGAAGATAACCCGACCACATCTCTTCGTTGCCGGGGAGGTTGAATTGCTCGCTCGCTCTCTGATGCGCAGCAAGTGCGGCACGAGCAGAGTCGAGGCACTCTTGGTTGAATGTGTTGTTATTCGGGCTTACGGCTTTCTGGATCAGTGCGATGGTGGAATAATGAACAATGGCATCACTGTGGTGAAACAGATCCCCGACTTTCCCAAAGGTGCCTGTCATGCATCAGTGACACTGTTGGAAAGAAATTCATTGAGGGTTGTTCCTACCGTCTTTGGAACCCATGATCTGAAGTGGTGTCTCTAGAAGATCTGGACGTGTGTCGCGGTACAGAGCTGAGGGGAGCTCGGCTTCGTTCGGCATAGCTTTGACCTTCGGAACGCGTTGTGCAAGGGAGTCTGCTGTGAACATGAAGTCAAGCACACTCGCATCGCCTCGTACCATCCATGCTTCGTGGAGAGCGTTGGATAATTCCCTTGCAATCTGCGCACGCTCTTCAGGGGCCTTCAAGAACGCTGCTGGACTGTAGAGCCTCTCGTACACTTGGCCTTGAACTTGGGCAACCTTGATCCAGTACAACTGCATATCAGCCGCGACTGTCGGAGCGGGTATCATACTCTGCGAGGGGAAAGCAGATGGAAATGGGAGAGACATGTCCCAATCTTGTATAGCAGAAGCTCGCCCAAGTCGGAGAGATAAAGTCTTGTCCATGACATATGCAAACCAGAAAATGTGAACTTTCGCGCGTCGTTCCTCTTCGTCATCGTCCGCCATGCTTGAGATTCGGTGGTAGCCAAGACTCTGGCACAGACTGATTGCCATCGAATTCAAGATCCAGCATAGTGAAGGCTTGCATATTTCCACCGCGTAGGCCGCCTGGAACAATTAGTTGTGCAATTCATGCAAAGCCGCAACATGATAATCAATGCAAGCAATTTCAAACAGGAGGGACGAGAGCTGACTTACAGAGAGCACAAGCGCTAGGATATTTTCGTAGGTCGCTGGAACGAACAAGTCCAGCTGACTCATGGCCACCTCCATTTGCACTTTGCACAACTGTCCGGAGCGTTTGTACTTTTCCATCTTGACACCATCAATGGGGTAGGCTGAGAATTCTGTAAAGAGCTGGTAAAGCACGCCATAAACCAGACATCGTCGGCCGGCCGAGGTCTCTCCCTCGGTACCAAACGTGTCTTTGAAGATGTCTGTAAGGTTGTTCATTTTGAGGAAGGGAAACACAACTGCAAAACACATGGTCGGTCGAGCTAATGCTGGTTAGAGCTATACAAGATCAGGGTGAAAAGGCATACTTGTTGCTTGCTCGAGTATTTCTTCAACCTGATCCCATTGTGGTCTCTCGAGCGTTGAGGCATCGATGGCCGCTAAGGATTTATTGATAAGTGGCTGGGGTTCATTCTTCGTCAAGATGGGCTGATTCTGTCTGCTCACCATTCCCTGCAGGGACGTGAGAGCGGCTTTAACTTCAGCGTTTTGTCCCATAGACGGAGTGCTACCGATTGCTTTTTCTAAGAGCTCTCTCGCATACTCGGACTGGCTGTTCAACGTCGTCTCACCCTCAAAAGGTGCGGGTGTTTCTGGCACGGGATCCGTATTAGAATTGGAAGCGTTGCCAGCTTTGCTGGATCTTGAATTACTGTTCGGAGACGCTTTGTCGCTATTTCTACTGAGGTCGAGGTTGCTAAGTTTCGAGGCGAGAGCCTCCAACACATGCTCAATGCCTGATAGACGATACTCGATACGGTCGATCTTCCTTTCACTATCGAGTGATCGGATATTAGCTTGCTTGGCTGCCAGGCGGGCTCATTGGACAAATCCAATGGGGAGTGCTAGAACTTTTTGCGTAGTACGCAGCAACCTGGGGGGCCTCAAACCAAGCCTGTAGGTCGGAGATTTGGTAATGAGAGCATACTACTCACTACTCGTCTGAGATGTGTACACGTTGCTTTTGTGCTTTTTGCGCGGGTGCCGTTGTTTGACAGGCTTGGGTGCCAGTCAGCATGATCCCCATGAAGCGTGCACCCCATGTAGTATGCACCTGCAGTATAACGTTATAACGTACACAACTTAGAAGCTTTGCAGTTTGAGCATGGTGTGGACCTGTCACATCGTACTTTGCGAGACCGGCATGGGTCGCACTGAGCAAAATTCAGTATTTGGATGCAAGCACGATACGTAAGTTCATGTGAATTCGTACCGCTCGTTGTATTTTGGTGGCCCCATCAGGTCCCACTTCCATCTCCTCTCTACTATCCATGACTATTCGGTTGACTTTGCATGTGGCTGATGATCCGGGACGCGAGGCATGCGGGAGCTTTCAACGCTGGAGTGGGCAGAGTACAAAGGCTAGTACTGCGTCGGGCCCCGAGAAGCCCGCGGCTCCGAGCCTGCCAACGATCGATTACGCACTTGATTACTGTTACTTGGTGACTCTGGAAGCTTCGAATGTGAGAATTAATGGGATTGCTGCCTGGAGTCTGAGAGAAGTGCTTAGCATTTGTGGTGCGCAGGACGTTTTGAGGTCGAAGCATGACAGATGAATGGCGAAAATGGCGAAAATGGCGAAAGATGATAGGGCCGCGAGATGCTGCCGAGGTTGTGCCAAGAATGGCAGGTTCGAGTGGGCCAAGACTCCGCTCCACCATCGTTCAAGCCTCCCGCTCTTTGACGTCGACTCATAGCTGCTCATCGACGCTCATCGCTCTCAGCAGCACCGCGCCCGCTGCGCCCGCGGACTGCGCGCCATTTGCTCGCTTAGATAAAACATGGCTTCCGGGGTGTCTGCTCTCCATAAACCTCAACTGCCTCTGTCATCACCAACTGAGGTATGGCGCTCTCCGAACGAGAAGACAAGGAGCGACCTGCAAGCCATCAGGGGAGTGAGAATCGTGAGGATGAAAGTGCAAAGGATGCGCAGGCGACTTCAAAAGAGGCCCAGGGAGGGTTGGGACCATACCTTGTACGTCATTACATTCTTTCTCGATAAATCAACCAGCTGATATCGCGACTACAGCGCGTTTTCCGATACGCAGACAAGACCAGTTGGACCTTGAACATTATCGGCTTCGTTGCCGCGATAGGGGCCGGCACGTTGCTTCCACTGATGGATCTTGTCTTTGGCAAATTTGTGACTACGTTCACACGATTTGGCACAGGCCAGCTTTCCCCAGAAGGCTTTCGGTCTGAAGTCAACAAATTCACGTACGGCGATACTTGACTGTTTCTTCTTAGCATAGCTGACATGCGCCCCGCAGCCTTTACTTTGTGTATCTTTTTATAGGCAAGTTCTGCCTGGTCTACATCCAC
Organism: Lophiostoma macrostomum CBS 122681; assembly: GCA_010405375.1. Taxonomy (NCBI): domain Eukaryota; kingdom Fungi; phylum Ascomycota; class Dothideomycetes; order Pleosporales; family Lophiostomataceae; genus Lophiostoma; species Lophiostoma macrostomum. The sequence continues at coordinate 76,917 of MU004444.1, forward strand.
TCAGTAAGTATGACTAGCCTGCAACGTGAGATTGCTTAGACTAAGACATGCGCAGACTGCAATATCGATTGCAGCAATTCGGACTACGAAGGCTTTGAGGATGGATTTCCTCGAGCACACCCTCCGCCAAAACATTGCCTTCTTTGACTCGGAAGCTGGATCCATCACGACTCAGGCTACGACCAATGGCAACAATGTCAACAATGGGATCTCCGAGAAGTTAACTTTGACAATCCAAGGAATATCGACCTTCGTCACAGCTTTCATCGTGGCTTTCGCTGTGCAGTGGAAGCTGACTCTTATCACCATTAGCATTGTCCCGGTCATGTGGGTGCCATCCGTTGAAACAAGCCTGAAATTCGCTTACGAGTTATCTAGTATGATTGTGATCGGAATAAGCGTGGGCATCGACACGAAGAATGAGGCAGAACTACTTGCAGTACACTCAAAAGCAGGCCTGTTAGCCGAGGAGGTCTTCTCCACTATTCGTAAGGGTGCACTCTACCCTCCTGATCGATGACTGACAGAGTATCAGGTACTGTACATTCCTTCTGGCTTCAACCGCTCATGACGAAACGTTATGACTCGTTCCTGGGCGATGCCATGAAAGTAGGAATGAAGAAATCGCCTAATTATGCAGTACTCTTCTCGACAGAATTCTTCTGCGTTTACTGTGGGTTTGGACTGGCCTTCTGGCAAGGTATTAGGATGTATACGAGCGGAGAGATAAGGCAGTCCGGCCAAGTGGTAACGGTTATATTCGCTGTTATAGTCGCAGCCACAGCCATGACCACCATCGCACCGCAGATCCTAGTTGTCACTAAAGCATCTGGAGCAGCGGAGGAGTTGTTCAAAACGATTGACCGCGCATCCGAAATAGATCCTCTCAGTGAGGATGGAATCGTACCGGACTCATGCAACGGCTACATCGAAGTTGAGAACATACACTTTGCTTATCCAACAAGACCAGATATACCCGTACTAAGCAGCCTGACGCTTGAAGTCCCCGCAAACAAGACTACAGCTTTGGTTGGTGCAAGTGGTAGCGGCAAGAGTACTATAATCGGTCTTCTGGAGCAGTGGTATCGCCAAGCCGAGGGCACTATTCGATTGGACGGCACCGATATCCGCGAACTAAATTTAAGATGGCTGCGAACGAACATGCGCCTCGTCCAGCAAGACCCAACCTTGCTCAGCGGATCTATTTTTGACAATGTTGCATTTGGCCTTTTTGGCACCGAGAAGGCGAGTCTGTCTCAAGAGAAGCAGCGTGAAATGGTTGAAAAGGCGTGCAAGGCGGCTTACGCAGACGAATTCATCCAGAGATTACCTAAGGTATGCTTGACGTTGTCGCTCCGGTACGGATACTAACATGGAAAGGGCTACGAAACGCAAGTTGGTGAACATGCCATGATGCTCTCCGGTGGACAGAAGCAGAGGCTTGCTATCGCACGTAGCATCGTTTCTGATCCTAAGGTGCTCCTACTTGACGAAGCTACTAGTGCGCTCGATCCGAAGGCAGAAAAAATCGTGCAACAAGCGCTTGACAATGTTTCTGAGAATCGAACCACCATCGTTATAGCGCATAAGCTGTCTACTGTGCGCAATGCTGATAACATTGCCGTCATGGCGGCCGGTTCTATCATCGAGCAGGGCACCCATGACAAGCTGATCGAAGCAGATGGTGCGTACGCGCGACTTGTCAAGGCTCAAGACTTAGGCCATGGAAAATCCGAAGATCAGACAAATGAAGATGAGGAAGACGGGGGCAAGCCTGCTCTGATTCGCACACAAACCCAAGTAGCATCGGTCTATGGCGCAGAGAGTGCCGGGTCAAAGCCCAAAGACATGCCAAACTACAACCTCTTGAAATGCATCATCATGATCTTTTGGGAGCAGCGTCACCTTTGGAACTGGTTCATTATCCTAGCAATTGCTTCAGTAGCTGGGGGTGAGTGCACTGGTATGCCTTTTGAACACTGCAGATGAGTAACGCAGGTTAGGCTTAACATATCCCGCCCAAGCGATCTTGTTCGCCAGAGTCATTAGAGCTTTCCAGCTACCTCCGGAAGAAGGTCGCGATCAGGGCGACTTCTATTCCCTCATGTTCTTCATGGTCGCAATTGGTAATTGGGTGGCTTTTGCGGCCATTGGGTATTGTAGCAACATTGTTGCCCAGGTATGAAGCATAGCCGCTGTTGTCAATGTTGCTGACAGTTCGAAGCACGTCTCGCGCCGGTATCGACACGAGATTTTTCACCTTATCCTGAAGCAGGACATGGACTTCTTCGACAAATCCGAAAATGCGTCAGGCTCGCTGGCGGCCTCGCTATCAAGTTACCCCAACAACCTTCTCGAGCTTCTAGGATTCAATGTCATGCTCGTCTTGGTGAACGTTGTCAATGTCATTTCAAGCTCTATCCTTGGCATCATCGTTGGATGGAAACTTGGCTTGACGCTGGTTTTCGGCGCGCTGCCACTGGTCATATTTTCTGGGTATCTACGTATTCGACTCGAGTTTAAGCTCGAAGGTGCCACCAGCAAACGGTTTTCAAGCAGCGCAGCGTTGGCATCAGAGGCAGTATCTGCCATCCGTACGGTGTCTTCCTTGGCCTTGGAACGTCATATCCTTGCACAATACCAGGAGCGTCTCCTTGGTGTCGCATCTCGGTCGACCAAGGCTTTGATCTGGACCATGTTCTGGTAAGAAGATTTCACTACAAGGTGCCTAAGACCTACTTTCTTGAATGGTACCTAGGTCGCATTTCGGAAGATAGGTCTTGGAGCTAACTATACTTGTCCTTGCTTTGAAGATTTTTATTTACCTTGCACTGACTTCTTAATAGGTACTCGCTGACGCAATCGATTTCCTTCTTAGCCATGGCTTTGGGCTTTTGGTAAGCACCCTGATTATATCATGATGGTTGTACACTAAGTTGTGATAGGTACGGGGGGCGCTTGATGTCGTATGGAGAGGTGAGTCTCAATTTGCGTAAACGCGTGTTCGATCGACTAAGACTATTCAGTACTCCACAACACAATTCTTCATCGTCTTCATCGCCGTGATCTTCTCAGGAGAAGCTGCGGCGTCGTTCTTTTCTTACACCACGAGCATGACCAAAGCTCAGACTGCCGCAAACTATGTCTTCTGGCTACGGCGACAGATACCTGCCGTTGAAGAAGATTTTTCCAAACCGCCGCACGACGACGAGGACAACGAAAAGCAACCTGCTCACCTCAAAGTCCAAGATCTTGCCTTTGCCTACCAATCGCGTCCGAATGCTAAAGTCCTCGAGGATATCAACGTCGATGTACGGCCGGGCAAATTCATAGCATTCGTAGGGGCATCAGGTTGCGGAAAGTCGACGATGATATCCCTTCTCGAACGCTTCTACGACCCTTCATCCGGTACTATCTCTTTTGACAACAGCCCTCTTCCCAGCCTATGTCCCCGCAAATACCGCCGCCGTCTCGCTCTCGTCCAGCAAGAACCAGTGCTTTACCAGGGATCTATACGCGACAACATTGCCATGGGCCTCGAAGACGCCGACTCGGTTACCATGGCCGAAATTGAGAATGCAGCCAAGCAATCCAACATCTACGATTTTATCGCCTCGCTGCCTTCTGGTTTCTCAACGCTCGCTGGATCGCGTGGCGCGCAATTATCTGGTGGTCAGCGGCAACGCATTGCGATCGCACGCGCCTTAATACGTGAACCAAGACTTTTGCTTCTCGATGAGGCTACGTCCGCGCTAGATACAGAGTCGGAGAAAGTCGTGCAGGCTGCACTGGAGAAGGCGAAGAGTGGGCGGACCACGATTGCTGTCGCCCATCGACTCAGTACGATCAAAGACGCCGATCTAATCATCGTATTTGCAAGGGGTAAAGTCGTGGAGATAGGCAGCCACTCTGAGTTGTTGAGTAGGAGAGGTACGTATTGGGAAATGTGCCTGGGGCAGAGCTTGGATCGTGGAATACCTTCCTAGGCGCTTGATATACTGGTGGATAGAAAGACATATACGATGTCTGTATCATGCGTTGGGTATAGCCCTGGAAGGTGTTAGATATAGACTAGATGTCGTGAATATGCGTCTGTACTGTTATACATGCTCTTCTCCAATTCGTTAGCACCAAGCTATATTTTTCCAAGGCTCTTCTGTACGGCTCAAATAATCATTCTGTGCCTTGGGTATTTCAGAAACTAAAATTTAATCTTCAAGACTGCCTGTTGCACGGCTGCTTAACGTGTCCGTGCACTCAACGCCCGGATTCAGTCAACGCCCTGCTAACACCATTACAGCTCAACTGAAAATAAAGCTGTAGAGCCACCTATGCTGGCTATTATTGCAGGAATCTATAGTAAAGTACTATATTAATACTTGTAATTAACTTACACTACTTATATTTACCTAGAAGCTTAATATTATAGCTATACTATATAGTCTTAGGTAGAGCTACTAATATAGTACCTAAGGCCTTCTTAATAGCTATAGTATTAACTATATATTTTTAATACTTACTACTTTATATAGATAGCTATAAGGCCTTTCTTTTACCCTTCTATATAGTTTATAGAGCTTTTACTATCTTATAAGCCTCCTTTCTATAAGTATACTCTACTACCTTCTTAGTCCTTTTCTTCTTTCTAGCTACCTTAGCTACCTCTTGCGCTATATACTTCTTCTCTATAATTTTCTCCTTATATAGCTTAGCTACCTTTCTTAGCTTAGCTATCTTAGCTTTTTAAAGCTTTTTTTATTTTATTTTTTTTACTTTTTAATAAATTAATATATATAAGCCTCCCTAACCTTCCTTAGTAACTAAAAGACTACTCTTCTATAGTACTCTTAATATTATTAAAGATCTAGAGCTTTACCCTTCTTATTATACTTCTTCTTAGTAGTAAGAGCTTCTTATAGCCTAGTATTCTTATAAGAGAGTAGCTAAATTTTAGTTAAAATATAGTAGAGTAAGCAACTAAGCTTCTATATATTCTTTTTACTCTATTACTCTATAGCTTATATAAGATAGTCTAATTTATACTAGTTATTACTACTAAAAACTAACTTAGAGCTCTCTTATAATCCTTAGTTATTATTCTAGCTTATTTTCTTAAATCTTTTAAGTATAACCTCTAGGTTAAAAGAAGATATACTAGTAGCCTTAAAAGATTTAAGAATTATCTCTTTTTAGAAGGAGCTTATCTAAGCCTTCTAGAAGAGAGAAAGAAAGTTACTTTTCTTAATTAAAATAAGGCCTTAGCTCTTCTAAAGGTATATTATTAGCTTAGCTAAGTAGACTAATAAAAGAGGCTTAAATAGAACTATATTAAGTAGCTAAAGTATATATATTAAATAAGGTAGAAGTATAGCTAAAAGAATCTTATTCTAATTATAGTACTTAATAAAATCTATAGTAATATATAATCTATAGCTATTAAGAATAAATAATCTATATAATTACTATATTTTAGCCTTACTATAGTAATTTAATACCTATTTAAGCTAGGCAAGGCTAAGATTATTATTAGTCTAGCCTAAGAATAAAGAGCTAATATATATACTATAGGTTCTAGTCTTAATATTTTAAATCTAGCTTAATTATATACTACTATTAGTAGACTAATAGATAAGGCTTAGTAGTAAGGCTAATCTATTAGTATATATATATACTAGAAGGGTAATCTATTTATAAGAGCTATCTTAAAGGGCTACTCTAACTTTCTTTCTCTTCTATATTTACCTACTAAATATTTATTTTAATCTACTAATAATACTAGTAAGAAAGCTCTTTTTATCTATATTATATATATAATAAGGCTTAATATTATATTACTTAATCTTATTACCTAGAAGATTAAAATTGTTATAGGTAAACTGCTTCTTATACCTAAGACTCTCTCTTAGGTTCCCTATAGGGAACCCTTAGAAAGCTCTTAACTTATATAACCTAGTAGTATATATACTTCTTATAGAGTTATAGAGCTCTATAAGGATTTATTTTATCTTAATATAATTCTATATTTCTATTTCTTACGCCTTAAGCTTTCTATCTACTTACCTCTCTTATATTTAAATCCTTCTTAATCCTATATAAAAGGATAGTAGGCTAAAAGCCTAAGAAATTAATACTAAGCTCTTAAAGCTTAGTCTTATTAAAAACCTAATAATTATAGCTATTAATATTATAGC